>QVAJ01000040.1:1724265-1751045 GCA_003546035.1 Mixornis gularis | reverse complement strand
AGCATCTCACAATAGGTATGATAGAATGTGGGTATGTGTTGGGAAGGGGAAACAGCTTGGGGAGAGTGTTAATGGCCCATCATGGAGAAAGATAAGAACAATGCCCTAGCTGGTATTAACCGTTGGCCATTATCAAAAGGCACCCACCCCCAACTCTTTTTCAGCAGATGAAATTGAATATACTCTATAACCCAGGACAACTGTAGACTRTAGGAATGACTGCTGTCAACAGAAGATCTGCATACATCCATCCACATGCATGTAAATATTTGCACCAGCTTTGAAAATGCCATATGCCTCTAACAGCTGTTAACACATGCACTCACTTTCCTGTTGTTGTATATCCAAATAGCATACAAAGGAGTGACAACTCCATGACTGCATCCGAAGGGAAGAAGCTGGCAGATCATGCTGTAAATATTTGAGCAATCAGTAAAAAAACAAATGGCTTAAATTTATGCATTGTGCAAATCCCCCACCACGGCTGTTATGCAAGGAAAATATGTTGAAAAGGATCAATTCATGGTCTAAGAGTTGGTGCTGCACTTTTAATCATCACTATCACACAGGCTAATTCTAGCCTGACAATTGATAAAAATGCCCTGAATTACCTGCAAGGTTGCATTCTTAATTTCTTACTTCAGACCACTCAGTCTGTATTGATGCTGCTGTATTGCCAAAGCCTTAGAATTCCCCCAGTGAAAAGTTATTTCCCTCCAGGCTCCAGCCAGAAGAGAACAACAGTGTCTCAGTCGCTTCTCTTGTCTGCTTGGATCTTCGCCATAACTTCTCTGTCTGAATCAATGTGCTTTAAAATAGCAGAATTGATTCTCTGATTTCAATGCCATTGTTTTTTCCTTTCTAACACACAAGGGTACTTGACTTTTTATTCATTGCTTTTATTTCTTCTCTCTTCTTTGGCCTCTTCAGATTTTATTTTAAACYCAGAAAACATTTCTGCTTAATTGATGAAATATACACTGTGGGTGGCTCTCCCTATGTACTTTGACCACATAAGCATATAAAACATCTTGTAGAGGAATCTTCTGTCACTAGACATTATGAATGGTAACTGGTTTCTTCATCCATGCATATATGGAATTGCAGTAGTTTAGTGGTAGCTGCTGCCACCCACTTGCTGCTACAGACGTCTGCTGGATCAGTGCTCTCTGTTAACCATGATATGGGTAATCCCTTCCCTGAATAGATGTGAAACCTCCAAGGTGTATTTCTCAGAGCATATCCCATAGGATTAAACTGCTGTTCTTTCTGTTTGGTGGTTTACTGGTACTAAGTGATGCATGTTCAGTATTTTAATGCCAGCATGCAGATCCTAGTCATGACTGACTCCGGTTTTTTTATGGTAAGTCCACACCAACTTTAACTTGGGGTACTGCCATTGATGGTCAGAGTAAGAAAATCCAGACATATGCCAGGGCCATCTGGAAGGGCAGAAGAGTTATATTTCACTGATGTTGAAGTGGCAGTGGCAGATGTAAATGTTAAACCAGATAACAAAGAAGGAAGAGAAAATATTAGGTTTTTCAAACATCCGAAACAGCTTATGAGCCGTAATGAGACCCTTTCTTACTTTGACATTAAATACAGCAGACGAGTTAAGAACTTAGAAGTTACGGACTTAATGTATTTAAATATTTTAATTTTTCCACTTATCCTTTTTTTCTTAAAGTAAAACAAATATATATTTTTCCTTGGAAGCTTGTTTGCTTTAAGAGAAGATCCTCATGAATGCACTGACTTTTTCTAATCCTTTTTTTAAAATAAATATAAGGTAAGGGGCCTATCATTGGTCACTTGGGCTGGACAGAGCCCAGATCAGCTGAAAGAAATGAAATAGAATGAAGTACATCTGGCTTATTTAAAGTTCTGGCTGTTCAGCAGCATTTTTTTTTTTTTTTTCATTCACCTACATAAGGAGATTGATGAAAAACATTCCAAACTGTAAATACTGTCAATGCTGGTCTAAATCCTAACTCTATGCAGACAGAAGTTATTAAGGTAAAGAGAGCTCTTTTTTTGACTCCCTGTTTGATTTCAGAGTTTGCTTCTGTGGGTTTGCACAATCCTCAGCAGCAATAATACATTTTGTCTCAGTTTTTCATTATTAAATATATAATACACAGAGCTATTTTAAGCATCTTGGGGATGTAGATTTTTATCCTTTCTCTGGATATTATCTCTACACAGCATTTTGCAAATATCCAAAAGGCGAACTCTGTATGCCTCCACATGGCAAACCTTAAATGTCTGGGGGCTTGGTTTTAAAGCAATTACTTTTATCTTGATGTGACGTTGTCACTTTTTACAGCAGAGAAGTAATTTAAGCTCTGTGCTCTCTGGGTTATAATAGACACGTATTTCCATTGCCTTCAAAACGCATTCTTCATCTTACCAATCTTAACAGAAATATGTTAAACTTCAAACCTGCTCAAATGCTAAAATTTATCTGGAGCCCTTTACAATAATGTGACCTGAGGATCACGGAATGGATGTGAACTAGAAGCGAAGGAAAAGGAACATCAYTATACTTTTACCCTGGCAAACAAGTGAACTCCATCATAATTAAGAGTATTTTCCTTCTTAATCTCAGTATTTTTTTTCTTTATTTGATGGAAAGACAATATATGCTTTGATAAATCACCATAAAGCCATTCTGGATATTTTGTTTGTGAGAAAAGGCTTAGTCCCTCTGTCAGAAAGTGATTATTATGAAACAGTGTATGAGCAGTGTCCCAACATTCTAGAATCTTTGAAATCACCCAATTTTGTTCCACAACTCTGTTAGAGATGCTACCTCATGAGTCTGGGTTTTTTTCACAAAACCAAAATTGCAATTGACTCTGGTCAGTCCTTCGCAGCATTGAAATTATGCCATTGACTGAAGACTTCAAGGATATTAACTACAAAAAAAAAAAAGCATCGCTTTTGAGAATTTGACCTGTAACTCTGGAGACCTTTATGTATTCTTCTTCCAAGTATACTTTAAGAAAGGTCATTTGGGCCACTCTCACATTTATCAGAGTTAAGATACAAGACTGAATCACATACCTAAATTAATCACCATAAATCTTTTCCAAAGAAAATGGAAGCTTAACACCTGAACTTATGTAAAGTAAAAAGCAGCAACTTAGTAAAGTAAAAAACAGCAGCTCAATCTGTGGACAGAGATATTGATTCATCATGAACTTTCAATATGGTGCTTTATATTCATGACAACAGGGAGATGTAATCAAAGACACTTTTATATTTCTACTTAAATTTACCTCCTGATTTCAAATATGTGTGGTCACACATTAGGATTTGCAAGAATGAAAGGAACAAGATAATGCAGATGCAGGGAAGTTAGAGATATCTGGGCAATAATGAAATGTAGTTCAGAATAGAAAATGTAAGATAATAGATCTTGGAGAAAATACTCTCAAATAAAATTCAAAGGGAGGGAAAGCCTTGGAAAGCTTTAATGCTAAAAAAGATCTAAAGATGATGGATAGTAGACAGTAAATTAGATATTGAGCTTGCAGTGTAATAGGAAGGCACAAATAGACCACCTAAGCTTTGGCTGCACCTACAGGAAATGTATATCATAATCTGTATGATCACTTTTGAAACCACTACAAGAACAGTAGGTACATTCCTGTGGTTTTGCTACTGAAATGACACAGAAGTTGAAATAAAGGTGAGGAAAAAAAATCACACACACACAACAACTAAAAAGATGAGATTGCTTTTACATGCTAGGCAAACAATCCCTAAACAGAATACACCTCCGGAATATTTTCTTGATATAAATACCAAGAGATGAAATGTTCTGAGATTGTCATGAAAATTTGCTCAAAATGAAATAAGGAGACAAAAAGAAATAAAATGGTTTTGAAGAAACAGGTAGGAAAGAAATGGTCAGTGTCTGTTGAAAGATATTACTGGGAAAAAAACTGACTTACAAGTTTCTGTTCACATATCATATACGCAAGATGCAGTTTGCTGGAATTTATTATCCCTTCCCTAAACACCTCAAAGATAAATGTTTGTATATGAGCTAGCCAGCCAAGGTTCCCCTTGGAGAAAGATGTAGACATACCCAGAGGATGTTTCTTCTCACGCCTAATTATATATCCATGATAGACCAAATTAATCACATTCAAGAAGAGACTATAATGGAGGTGTCCACAGTAAGCAGCTTTACTAGGCACCTCAGTATTATGTTTAAAGATAAATGAGAGGAATACCATCCAAGGTTGCTTTGGATGAATATTTAATGTAAATTTATTAATTTAAACCTTACTAAAACTTAAATATCAATAAAATATTGTACTCACAGCTTTGCTAAATTTTAGGGGGGTTTAGATGCTGTTCTTTCATGCTAATCCTTCTATGTCATCATTTGTCATCTATACCTATTCAGCATTTAGAAATCCTGTGTAGGGATTACACTTAAAGTGCTATGTGCTAGCCGCACTGGTGTTGTAAATTTACACAATAACATTACCTATTTAATCTATAATAGTGCAGAAAAAAGCTAGATAATGGGACAAAAGTATCTCACATTGAGGTTCTGTTGAAATCTTAGCTCCAAAAGAAGCAGTAGAATATTTATCTGCATGACAAGCACTTTGCAGTACATGATAGGGGTTTCTGTGAATCGTGCAGCTAGATCTTAGAAGATGAAAGCTTGTGGCTTGCTGTGAAAATACACGTGGTACTGGGACACTATTCCTTACTTTACAACTTGGGTTTTTTTGGTTTTTGTTTTTTTTTTTTTTGTGTTAGTACTTTGAAATCTGGATGTTCACTAGCAAAAAAGATATGTTTCTATTTTCCTCTACGTAGCTGTCACCTGTACTAATTAGTGTAACACATTTTCATAGTGATTTATTGCATGATATTTCATCACCTACCATTCCTGACCAGGACTACAAACATTATGTCTCTGAATATGCATAAAATATCTTAAACTACGTGGAAGCAAGTAGTAGCACTGGATTGATTTTTTTTTAAACTTTGTAATTCTGAGACTACTGGAGGTGAGACTGTTTCTTCAACACATTCCAACACTCTCCCAGTGTGAACTGCGACATTCCTTGTGCTGGCTCAGCATGTCTGGAGAGGGAACTTACATCCTCGTGATAAATAGTAGTTACAATCCATTGATTCTTTCATCAGAGGTGAGAAAGAGGGGAATATATAAAAGAGGGGGTAGGAGTATATAAAAGAGGAAATGTTATGTGAAATATTTTTTTTACAATTGTATGTCTTTTTACTTTTTCTAAATTTACATTGGTACAAAATACTCATTCTTGATTTATGCTCCAAAGATGAGGCCACCTGGTATATTTTGGAACATCTGCTCATTTATCAGTATTCATCCTGTCAGGGCCTATGGATTTATATATGTCCAGTTTGCTTAAGTATTCCCTGACCTGATCCTCCTCCACCAAGTATACATCTTAGCAGCATAGAATCATGGAAATGTTTGTGTTGGAAGCATCTTCAAAGGCCATCTCATCCACATCACCTTCAACAGGCAAGAAAATCTTCAACTAGATGAAGTTGCTTAGAGCTCCGCCAGCCTGACCTGAATGTTTCCAGGGATAGGGCCTGGAATGCCTTACTTATATCTCATCTGACTCCACTCTCTTTTAATTTAAAACCTTAACCCCTTGTCCTATTGCTCCAGACTTTCCCCCTGGTCTCTCTTGTGGGGGATCTTGTTAACAAAGACTAACACARATGCTAAAATTGGCAAATCTAAAACTTGCTGTTTCTAAATGAAGTCAGTACTGCCGTATTTTAATTTCAGCCTATTTCTATTTATGAAAGGGATTCTTCAGAATGATAGTCATATCCAAGCTAAACATCCTTCCTGGTAGATGTTTATAGTCATTGGAGAGAAATGGCTATTCTTAGGGAAGAGTTCTCTTAAACTCCACAGCTAAAATCCAAGTTCATATATCAAGATAAGGAAAATTATATTAGAGCTGGATTAGCTGTGGTTCCTGGTGATAAGGAGAGCCTGTGTGGYAAGAGATATGAAACCTTAATGTATAAGCTCTAGATTGCCCCATGCTGCACCCAAGCCTGCCTGTATGCRCACCCAGGATATTTAGTCACTTATTCCCTGTGTGGTCACACTTCCTATCCAGTCATCTGCACAGATGAGGTAATGGATCAGCTTGAAATAGTGGAGAGCCTGAGACATGGTTATTGATTGAATTCCCAACCATTTTCACAAGTAGGTGTTTGACTAATTGTTACAGGAACTTTGCACTTGGGAACTTCAGAGTATTTAGGATATTTCCCTGGGCAGTTCTGGATGTACATAGGCTAATCTATATGCTCACATGTGTTAATTAGCATTCTGAAAGGTTAATCTGGCCATTGCAGAGATTCCCCAGGCTTGCAAAATTGACATCTATAAAAGATCAGCTCTTTTTGGAAACAAGAGAAATCTTCAGCAAAACTAGAAACTGTCCCCAAAGATGCAGTTATTATTGTATCAGACAGTCTTATAGGTAGATAAGACAGTGAGAAGATTTTTTTATATAATTTTAAATTATATAGCAATAGGTCATGCAAGTGTGGGACTGCAGTGACCAACCAGGTACCATAATTCAGCAAAATAGTGGGTTTGAGAGTGTCAGTGAGCCAGCTGACAATGCCATCACAAAGACCTTTGTCTTGTCTGATATCCATGCTGTGACTAACCATCTAGTTTGAAAGATTTAGTTCACTGCACAAATACTGACGAAACTATGACAAGACTGCAAGATTTAAGCATTGGTTAGATGAATCCCAGTGCCATAGTAGATAGTACAGTCAGAGACTCTCAAGATCACTACTTGAGTTCAGGATTTATGGCAGCAACAAAACATCCATTCCACTGCCCAAAACACAGGAAACTGAATTGCCAGAAATTCTCTAAAGGGTGTCTTCTCAAATACATAGCCATCAGCCTTGTTTRACGTGCACTAATAAGGAAAGTACAACTATTACTACATAAATTACTGCAATACTACTTTTGTTTTGAGGGATGCTAAGTAGCATGTTTATTAGAGATGAACTCTGAGTATCTGAGATCAGCTGCCATATGATCTTCTTTGAGCCCAATGTGTTTATTAGAAGATCGCTAGAAGAAGACAAGAACTGAAAGCAATTTATTCGGCACTATGTCATAAGGACTTTTACCTCAATGACTCCAAATCTTTCCTGCAGCTAAATCAAGTGATGAAAGTTTTAGAAGAATCTGAGTAAACGTGCAAATTTCAGAGCACTCAGAATGGTTGATCTTTAAAYAGAAAGGTGTTCTCAATCATAGCAAAAGCAGAACTAATGCCCTATATAATTCTGAATTATCATTAATGGTTAGAAAGGCACTTGCAATATGTCAAGAATAGAGCAGCTCAATAAAGAAAAARCACTTCTAAAAAATTTTGTCGTATACATCTTGGTAGCAGGTAGAGACATACCTTCCACATTAAGATTTGACCCACAATGTATCTCTTATTCTAAAAAAACTGCAAGGAGAAATACTTCAGATAATGAATTCTGTTTGTTATTTTTATGTACTATGAGCTGCACATGTCTTCGAAGGTTATGAGGCATTGCAACTGGCATAGGGATTTTCTTGAAATTTTCATCAATAGCTTGCTTCTTCCAGCAACAGATGGTTTCATATAGAGATTAYACCAGAGAAAGTCAGCAGGATGAAACAGCAAAGAAAAGCTTCCCCACCAGAAATGGTAAAAAATCTCAGTCTTAAAACCATACATTAGAGTAAAACCTAGTAACATGGAAATTGTTCTGATTATCTTGTAAAGCAAATGAAAAGTCCTCAGACATCAAATCAGCATCATACTGAGACAACAGTTTATACCTAAGTTTAAAAACACTACTAATAAAAATGTTTAACAGTGCAAGAAAGGATGTAAACCCTTGTTTTGCAGCTAAGTTATTATACAGGAGCGCTTTACTGTTTCCCCTTCCATTTTATCTTCTCAAATTTCTGAGGAAAGCAAGATATGTATGGAAAGAAACAAGGGGTGGTATATATGTGGTTTTACCTCAGTATATCCCAGTACAGTTATAATGTGGACAAAGAGCACGAATGAAGTGTTGCAGGTATTGAGAAAAGCTGAGCTTACTGCAGCAATGACACACGCACGACAAAAAAAAAAAAAATAGCACTGATTAAATATGACCTTAGTTAAGTATCTTGCATTGTTATTCAATTAAGAAGACAGTGCCACAGAACAGAATCAAATAAAATATAGATTGCTAAGCAGGGAACTAATTAAAGGCACTCTCAGAACAGGGCTGCCTGGAGCTAAGCAACAGAGAAAAGCTGGCAAAAGGTCTGGGACAATTTCAAAGCTGCTTTCAGAATCCTCCAAGAACAGTGTAAAATGGTGCATGTTGATCAAATTTTCTCATAAGGATAGTGAATTAACTTCCAGGAAAATGAATAGAAAAAGAGGCACTCTTCTTTGAAAACATGAGAGTTAGCTGCTATAGCTCAGAGCTATACTATGTTATGTATGAGGATGTTACATGCCCTTATTTCTACATTTGTTCTACTCTGGTGTAAAGAAGTATCTTTCTTTTTTTTTTTTTTTTTTTAACCTGATCAATTTATTGTAATGATTGCCATTCAGTAAGAACTGGTAAATCCTCAACCTTGGATCCTCCTTTCCATGGTTTTTAAATGTAGTTTATATTATTTCCCAGTAGACAAAAAAAGGCCTTCCTACCATGTGAAAAGGGCTGCCCCTTACTCCTCCAAATTTCAGACATCAGTATGTTTTAAAGTCATGTTTCATTCCTGTGTTTTTCTTTTTTTCTTCTTAGCCTGATTCTGTAACCTCTCTTTGCATATGAACATCAGACTCTGGGATCTTTGTCTGTAAGCTTGCTCTCAATTAATTTTTCTCGTAAAGAGGTTAATAGCAGCTGAATGATTTTCACTGCTGGACTTGGTTACTTGCATTGATGGTTTTACATGAAAGACATCTTTCAGAAGATGTGATACTTGAAGCCTTGTGGGATTTAGGTCCCTCTCTTGCACTGATCCCTGCTGAAGTTACAGGCTTAACTCTGGGAATCTGAGCCTAAGCCCTCCAAACTTTTGGGGCTTAATATGTACACCTCTCCTGGGCATTTTATGTTGCCTAGTTTAAGCACTGACTATTGTAAGGTTTCTTCGTGCAGTTTAAAGTTCCTGTTTTACCACTTAGGAGCCTACAGATTTTACTTGGAAAACAAACAGCTGCCAAAATAAATAAAGGTTGATCTCTGCAACATACTGTAAGTAGTTTCCTTAGATATTGTGTAAGAGCACTAGACCCTGTGTGGGGAAGAGAAGGAATTCCTAAACATAGAGCCTGTGTGTAAGTAACTACTGAAGAACTACTGGTGATAAGGAATTCACTGGAAATGCCTAACAATAAAATCAACAAGTATAGAACTGATGATTTTAAAAGTGCAGGTACCTGTTTAGAAGTCTGAAATCAGATCATTAATTTTGAAACTCTTTTGTATCTATTTTAAAAGTTAAAAACTCATGAAACTAATAACAAAAGAAAAAAGATACCAAAGGAAAAATAACCAGGGAACATACATTTTTWTTTCCTAAAAAAATATATATTGATTGCCAAAAAGTTTAAATTGGAAGTGTATTTWAAATTTGCTAATAATACATTATGTATCCCTATGCCAGTGTTCTTTAAATTATGAAAGTATTTAGTTGAATGCTCAAGGTTCCACCATACAATTTTTGTAGTTCATTATTCCTAAATTAGGTTAAGAGTGAAATAATAAAATAAGTGAGAAAGATTATTTCTAGCTTGYGTGGTGTTGTATAACTGAACTTGCTGCATACATTCTTCCTAGTTTTACTCTTCCTAGTCAAACTCTTCTTTTTTATCTTTCAGCTAATGTTATTGTCTTTCACCCATTTCCTTGTAGAGACTTCTGTGAACTAAATTTTCACTGTATCTGCAAAATTCCCAGAGTAAATTAACTGTGAATCTTAGGCATATCTCTCAATTACATGCACCTGTACTGGATCAATTAGCTTRACTAATTTTTAGCAACAATAAATGGCCCACAAGTGTTCTCCATTAATTAAAATGCTACCAGCCTTTTGTGAGTGCATTTTTAATGTGTTCTGTCTGCTGCAGATTTGAGGGCAGCTACTTTTGGATGGACCTTACAGTGTTAATTTGCGTTTTGAACTTGTTGTCCCTCCCTGAAAACTGATTTTGGATTTTAATGCTTTTTTTTCTTGTGARGAATAACTTTTGTTTTATTGGTTACTGTGAGAACTGCTCGCTGTAAAACTAAATCAGATCTTGTACTGTACCAATTTGTATTTTAAATGAAAGGGTTTTGTTGCAGCTGCTCTTTAATTTTGGTTGTAAAGCCAGATTGGTCCTCTCTTTAATGTCTTTATTTGACGTCAGTCTATCCAGAAAATAATTTCCTTGCAAGGATGTAATGCATAGGCTACTGTAGAATAGTAATTCTTCTATGTGTTAGAAAAGCATGTTTAAATCATACTTATGTGCTCATGACCTTTCTAAGGCAATGATTTAAGAGAGTTTTGCAGATTAACTGCTTTATTCTACACTCCCTGAAAACTCTCTGCTTAAAAAGCACCCTGACCACTCTCAATGATCCTGTTTAATGATGCAATTCAACTTTTTTGCAAGGACCATTTTTAAAAAGCCATACTGCTAAGTATGGCTTTATAAATTATTTATAGAGAATTGCTGGGACAATATCTTTCTTGGTGAGTTGCTGGTGCCAGTAACACTGAATTATCCACAGAAATTAAGTCAACAAAGCTTATCCCTTTCTTTTTTCTCTTCCAGCATCAAACTGAAGTATAAATTCAAGCCAGAAGCCATTTTAGATTTTATGCAGAAATATTTTTCATTGCTTCACTGAGTATTTCAAACAGGCAGAAAAATCTTTCATTACTAGCCTGCTTCCAATCCTAATTAGCAATTTTAAACCAGCCAGTTGAGCAATGTGTACAGGTATTTGGTAGATATTTTTTATAATACATAGTCAGCCTAGAGCTAAGAAAAACTGAGTAGAATTATGAAAATAATCACATAATAAGTACATTAATAAAGTTAACCTACAGTTAAATAAGTATTAACCAAAACAATAAATTGGTAACAGTGACCTCCTTATTCTATTTTAAATTATGTATTTCAGTTGTCCTTTTATTGTTGGCCTGTTTTATGATCTTTCCCAGAGACTTCAGTCCAATATGTTATTGACATCAAGGAGAAATTCAGTGGGAGTCTCTTACATACAGTTTTCCTGAAATCCCTCCATATCTGTTGCCATGACAACAGATCCATTCTTTTTGGCGAGGATGTTTTCTCTATTCCCAGAAAAATAATTTCACAGCTTTATTTTTGCAAATATTGGAGTGGGAAGAAGAAAAGGAAACCCAGAAAACAACCTGAAAAACTATGCATTCTAAGTGGACTTTCTGAACAAAGGAAGGAATCCATAGGACTGGAAGCTAGAAGTCACTTTCTATAATAGTTTTAAGTTGCTGCACATCTAAAAATTTGTATGGGATGTTCTAAGTACATATACAAAAACCCCAAAAGTTTGCASTCCTGATTTTTTTGGTTTTGAAAAAAAAGTAGCATATATGCAAGTTTTTTTTATGGACCATAATTGTACGTAATTGTTGTCTGAGAATGCTGCTTGAGTCAAGTGTCTTAAACCACTAAGCAAAGTCTATCTGGACCTAATTGGTAGACACCTATTTTCTGTTAAATTCTTCAGGGTACAGAAATTATATGAAGTAGCATTTATTTGCCTCATCAAAGCGTAGCTAGCACAAACCAATGGAATTATTTCTSTTCACATATAATTACATAACAAAGATAACTGGGGTTAAAAAAAAAGGCAACACAAAATGTCTTCATTATTCTAGCACAAAAACCATCAAGACTGTACATCAGGGCACACAGAATACTTTTCAAGAATAGGAGGGTTTTTTTTCTTTTTCTTTTTTTTTTCCCTTTATGCTGAACCATTTTAGTGTAACTAGACTTTTACCTGAAAATAGAAATAACCTGACCTTAACTAAATGAGATTTGGAAATCTGTACTGGTAAGTAACACAAACCTAGTGTTATATAGAGTCATTTTTTAAAGATGGTCTAATATTCCTTTCAAGCATATGAATTGCAAACTTGCTCTCAGTTTTGTGTCATACACTGACAAAGATTTGTATTCTCTCTTCACTGACCTTTTTGCTTAAATTTTATAGATGAATTGGAAGTAAAGAATAAATGTATCATGCCTTTTTCCTGTTAGTTAAATCTCTAAAACCAGCAGTTTCCATATAGGTGATTAAGACTTCTGGGAAGAAAACTAGTAATAAATTATGATAAAGTTTCAGGAGTATATGGAAGGTAAAATGATATTCTTGAAATAGTAAACAAAAAATATTATCATTTTACAAATTTTAAAAAAAGGGAAAAGATAGCAGTAAAGAAAAGCAGTAGAAAATTTTGAGCCTCTAAAGAGGAGTCTGCTGAATTATAAAAATTGGTATTATCRTTTATCTTTATTGTGACAAAATCTATCTTTCTGCCTCAAAATCTGCTTTGATTTCTGCCCTGACTGTGAGTATGGACCGGAGTAAAATATGCATCCTAGTGCGGACTATTTTTGTCTTAMATAATTGTTATGGAATCTCTAAATTAATACCTTTCCTAAAAGTAAATTTGTGAACTATATTTCCAATTTACAGAATAAACACTATCTGCAGATGGCCAGGAGAACATATTTCACACAGTCAACATTTAGAAAGGAAACACGGTCAAAATAATCAGTTCCGTAAATGCTCAGCAGACTGGGATTGTATGTGGTCTGTAACTACACAAAAAACTTGAGTATTCTGAAATCTTAAATGGACTTGGAATGAACATCAAAATTTGCACACAAAATTTACCTGTGAATAGTAGGACACGTCTGAATAAATAAAGACAAGATAATGGAACTTCTCTGAATCTTATTTTAATGGTATTCTGCAACCTCTTTTATCACTTGGAAACTACTCAGTACCAAGAGAAAACATGTTTAATTAAACTATTTAGAACAATTTACATTATATCCTATTCTATTTTTGATCTATTTGAACTCAAAGAAAAYCTAGAGTATAATAGCAGATCAGAAGGTAAGAAACTCTTTTATAAATACTGGAATAGAGTTTTRTACATAATATAGCCATCATATTTGTCTCCAAAGGATCTTTTTRTTTCTCTATGTTGAATTTTTCAGCTTGTTTAGAGTACAACATGTGCACCAATGACTGCATAATAGAAAAGAAAATTAAGAAATCCTACTAGATTTTATARTCATCCAGACTGCTTTAGTATTTTTAAAATAAACCTGCAAATGTTTTACCCAATTTTGTTTTCAGCACTTCAAAAGATACCGTTCTGTTYCCTTTTTCAGAGTGTAATTGTTCTATATTTCCTTTGCATTTATTGTGACAAAATGTGAAAGCATTAAACATAATGATTCTGTTTGCTTATGCATTTGTACCCTTTTCCTCCACAGCCTAAATAAGGTCATTATATTCAGCTTATCTCTGTTTTATTACCCTGACTGCTTCTTTGACAGGAGGAGATATTTTGGTAGGCTTCTATAGACTGTAAAAAAATTACCTTTTAATTTAAAAATATCTTAGAGTGTTTTCACCACTAAAAATGTTATTTACCATCTTGGCTTCTTGCTTTCTGCTTTGAAACAAAGTCCTCCAAGAAAATTGCACACAGCAGATTAGTGATCCATCAGCCATTTCAAAGTCAGGTACAATCCTGCTCACATCACATATGAGCAGGATATGTACTGTCTGCAGAGCACAGTGCACTATAGCATGTGGTGGTGGTTTAACACCAACTGGGAATTAAACTCCAAATAAGCCACTAAACTACCCCCCAGGTCCCTGTGCAAGATTGGAACAAAGAGTGGAGATTATGAGTTGAGATGCCAATTTACTGAAAGCAAACAGCAATGGAATGAGAAATGCAGAGGAACAGCAGCAATATTAATAACAAAAGTATACAAAACCAGAAGGTGCTTTGCCAACAATAAAGGTGTTCACCACCTCGAATTAGTTCCACATGGCTCCTAGGGCAAAGGCAAGGAGGCAGCTGCACCACATGACTTCCCAGACAAACACAAGCTAGTGGCTGCTCCCCACAGTCAACTTTTCCAAGCCCAAGACAACAGAAAACATCTCTGTATCATGTAGAAATGGGTAATTTTACATAWGTGATCAGGTTGTCCTTAATGTTGCCCAGACTGTTGGCTAACTAAAAAGACCTTAAAAACAGACAAGCAGAAAATCTAAACATAGCATGACAACAGAGATTTGGAGTGTGATACTTTRGTAAAAAGACAGTAAAATTCATGTTTAACTTATCCTCTTAATTTTATCTATTTAAAAGCTGCTTTTTTTTTTGGTGAAAAATACATCTTTTAAACATTCTACAAATTGTCATGGTGTACACTTTAATTCTTACCATAAGTGAAAACAACTTTTTCTGTCATCAGAAGGTTTTTACTGAAATATTTTAGACTTCTCCACATATGTATTTGCATCTTTAAGGAATTTGGCAAAGCAGCTCAACACACTCTGTAATGGTCATAGGTGCTGGTGTTCCTTGATATTTCATTTATGACCAAGAGTAGGAATGGGCAAAATATAAGTCACCTAAAATACAAGTTATTAATAGTTGCAATCTTGTGGGTTTGATCAGTTTCCATGAACTAGTGTAGCATTTTCTTTTCCAAGATAATTAATGTTGTAACTGGGGTGTTGCATTTGAGATACTATTGAGAGTAAAAAATCGTCCAGCTTTTTCTGACTTCCTGGTATCACATGGTTGGGAGACTAGGGGATACAGAAACTCTCCCTTCTCATCATATCAGTAGGGTGTGTAATATGACCAARTCCTATTCAATATTTTTCATTTGTCTTCTGAGGCATCAGACATTTGAGGAGTTTCTTTCAGCAAACATAAATAGATCAAAAACTTGTTCTAACATGTCAGAGCTCAGAACTGCCTTAGGAAAAAATATCTAGCTAAATAAGTTATAAGGTTCACATACTTGGAGACACAAGAAGTTAAGATTGGTCTTGATCATGAGAAAATGAAAAAAATAGGAAAACATCCTGAAATAACAGAAATATACTATTCATATATCCATAGCTGAAGACTGAATGTTATTCTACACAACAGTGATAATTTTTTTTCCTGTAGTTTAATTTTCAATAGCACCTTAAAGACAAAATTTGATGAAATTTTTTCTCATGTAAAATCATGAAGTATGTTTGGTCTTTGTTTTGACCTGCCATATAATCTAGAATTTGGATTTGTATTGATGGGAAAAGTGAAATGAATGAACAACACAGTTTTGAGCAAGATTTAATGTACTCTTCATTTTTCTTGGACAGATAGATATTGTAACAACATAATCCATTATGATTTGTGGTAGCAAAACTAGAGGCTTTTTGTGATATTAAAGCAAAAATGGCCATTATCTCTCAGGAAAGGAAATAGAAACCCTTTARTGATTGAGCTGACAATCTTCACAGTCATTAGGGACACTGATAGGAACATTTTCACCACAGTGTACAGAAACCAGCTGTCATATATTAGTATTACCTAATGTCAAATTCCCATTCACCATACTAAAAATASAGCTTTGTAGAGACTAAATTTGCTTCACCCAAGTATAGGATTCTATTCTTATGCAGTGTTTCATTGAAAGAGATAAACCTCTGTTTGCAGCCTCTGATTCCGTTCTTTTCAGAAGTAGTAAGTATAAACAATCTATAMGATTCGGCAGACCACAGCCACATTGACCTACAAGTCCTCAGGGATGTATCTGGGAGAGCACTGGAATTTCTGCTTTGTCAGGAGAACCCTGCCAGGACATGAAACAGATCTATGGGAAATGCTGTACAAGGAGAGAGAATGGTGTGGTACTCTCTGGATAGGCCTGGTTGTGACACAGTGCTGGGTTATGCCATAAAAACTCACAAAATCATCTCAAGATMTCATCATCATCAAGAACTCATCTTCACACCCACAGTAGGGTTCAGACAAACAATGGGAGCCCAAATAATGCCCTCACCTGACTCCTCACAGGTATGTTATCATGGGAAGGCCATCRAAGGCTCATTTCCTCAAGCTCAGAGGAGCTCAGCAATGCACAACTGCAGGCAGGATCTCCTATTAAGGATTCATAAAGGATGAACGAACACCTTGTCCAGACCCTCTCCCAGAACTGTCCCATGAGAGCCACCAGCCCTGTTTGTCCAGRTCTGAAACCCATCAAGTTAAGTCATCAAGAGCAACCCTCTGGATCACCTGTCAGACTAAGTATGGGATGTGTCAGGGTGTGGGACACATTACGGAATGCAAGGGAAGAGCAGTTCATGGTTGCAGAAAACTTACTGTGGGATATTTAGGGTAAGAACCAAAAGCAGCAAAAGGGAGGGCCTGGGGTGATTTGGGGAAGAGCAAGTGAGGGAAAATAAAGAGCTATGTGGGGAAAAAAGGYCAGCTGAATTCAAGTGCTTTTCTGGTCAGTATACTTGTCTGGCTTGTGGGAAGATAGGAACTGGGTAGACTGGAAACCARGGATATTCACTGGGCAGACTGARCATCTGAACTCAGTGGACAAAGGGRTCCAACTTGTGTATATGTGTATAYATATATATGCACACACTTGTTTCCCCTCACTATTTTATCTTCATCCTGCTCAGACAGAGAGGGGAGGAGGATGAGGTCGTTCATGCGGTCAGTGATTGTGTGGCTGATGAGTGTGTCTGTCTGTGAACTGTGCCCCCACCATCTGAGTGTATCTGTAATGTGTACATGTATCTGCTGGAAATGCAACTTCAGTCTTACTACTGGTTGGAAATAGGAGCATGGAGTAACAGCAGTCTCACCTCTCTCTCAGAATGTTAAATAACATAACGTACTTTAAAAAGATATTTTAATGGTTTATGTGTCTTGATAACCTGAAAATATTTTAACTATRTGTTGTTATTAAACATAAAACATGTTTACTAAAATATTTAATATTTATAGGTCTATGGCAATTTTCTAGAATCATAAAAAGAACCCATGATGTAAATACTACAAATATTTTTTTTTCTCTTTTTCTAAAGGGTTAGAATTGTATCAACCCTTGCAGATTTCAAGGGTTCATTAGCTTCATTCCAAAGGAAAGTCCACAAACACTTTGTTTTGTTTTTTTTTTCCCTGTTCTGCTCACATATCTATTTTTGTTCGATTGTTCTTCAAGTAGTCTTGAAGATTTTTCTTGGGAACAGAGGCATAAAGATGAGCAGTAAGTTAGAAAAGGTTTCACAGTTTAATGACCAACCTCATTTCCCCTTCATAAACCTTTACAAGGTTTTAATATGCTCCTAACTTTATTTCTGCATCTTAGTTTAAGAGCCTTTTTAGGAGCCTACAAATATTTTTCGCAGTCTAGATTTTTAATGTCTCTGTACCTGAACAACTAATATCAACTTAAATGTTCAGAGTAAGTTTGAAAATATATATGTAGAATWAATTCTGTTTTTCTCATAGGAAAAAATACAGAAATGTGTATCCATAATCTTTGCTATACCAGGAAAAATGCATGCCTTATAGCAAATATTGAATATTACCTAAGAACAGTACAGTTTTATTTACATGTTTCTCTTGAGAGGGAGAAATTCCTAAATATGTTACAAAGTCTTATCCTAAACTATGTTATTAAAAGAGAAAAAGAAGATGAGGTAAGAAAATAAATACAGACAAAAATGGTAATAATGAGTGAAATACTGAATTTGTCTTTTTAATTATATTTTTGTTGTTGAAATCTTCATTTTATTCTTTTTATTTTGCTTATTGGTTTGTTTTTTGCATTTAAAAACCCTTTTTATCATGTAACTGACTACATAATACGACAAGCAAACTATAACAGGAAGCCTTCTGGCTCCTAYACCAGTGGCTGAAAATGTAATGCCAGCAGGTTTTTTAGGTTTGGTCCTAGCTGTACATCTCAATTTCCAAGCATATTGTTTGTGAGAAGAATTAATGAAGCTGCCAAAGTTCTGCCATGCAACTCTTCCTATTTTGTAATTTAAATATATGTTAGGACATCATCCATCCCGAAAGCAACAGGAGGAGGATATATTAATCTGTGCTATAGACAGCAGACTGTGTATGTCATCAACTGATTCCAGTATGGGTATGGACTGGCCAAGGGCAARTTTATGTTGCTGGTTGGAGTGCAAGAGAATAGATTATTTCTAATTTCACATCATTGTTTGATCACTAGTCTGATCATTCATTTAACCAAAGTGCAGTCTCAGTTATTCTCATTCATACTTCTTTATCAAATTAGGTTACATTTGACTAATGTGTTCAAAAGCCTTTGAAAACAGGAGATAGACAGATGAACAGATGTAACTGAAAGTCTTTCTTAAAAAGAAACAAGCTAAAATTATCTCTCCTTCTAATTACAGTAGATAACATAATTCATTGCATTCTTTGAAGAGTCAAAGTTAAATTCACAAATGACATAAGTTCAAGAAACTTCAATTTATCTGCAATTAGTTTGGGTCACAGAAGCAAAGGACATCATCCCCAACCTCCCATACTGATCATGTGAAGATTTGGTTGCTAGAATAGGACTTAAAACGATCATCATATTAATCCTTTAGTAGTCCAAACTAGTTTCTATGAAGGGACTAGGGAAAAGGATGCAGTTTGAGTCATTCTCTGTGTAAAATCTCTTTCTCTCAATTTTTTTTTTTTTTTTCCTCTGAGGACAAATAGTTTTGGGTTTTTTCTCCAATATAAGAAAAAAAACACCAGAAAGGTTTCTAGGGAAAATGTGTTTCAACCCTGCTTCTTTCAAAAACCAGGAAGAGAATTGCATGTGACTTTATTGTTTCATTGTTCCAGTAACATTTTGTCTAATGGGCACACACACACATATGTGCATATGTATGTGCATGCATAAATGCATGTGCATGTACAGTTATGCATCAATGTATATATCTGTGTATAGTTAAATATTAACATAAGTTAATTCTCTAATCTCCTCTGAGCTCTGTGCTACTCTTTGTCTTTCCTTGTTTTGTGTTTAGTTTTTACTGCCACTATTTTTAATGCTTCCTTTCTTTCCAGACAAAAAAAAAAAGTAAATCAGAGAATAAAATATATCATCCACAGCATCTCTACTTTAGGTGAAAGAGTCTTAATTTTATTACGTTTATTGCAAAGACACAGAAGTTCAGGGCTTGTAAATATGTCTCACTGTACAGTTATTCCTAAATTAAAATGGGCTGGTGATTTCCACAGCACTTTACAGGAGATAGGACGATCCAGTTTTAATGATAATTTTTTACAAGGTTCATCTGAAAATAATGATGGACTTCAGCTAGCCCACTGCTATAATTAATTGGTTTGTACAAATATTTTACTTATGAGGAAAACTTGAGCCAATATGACCAGGTTCTAACTGGAGGAAATTAAAAGCTAAGAAGTSTTAGCATTGTGAATTTACTTCTCCATTTTAAAACTTAGATATTGAKCTAGAATGAAAATGTGTTCATTTTTTGTTCTCTCACTAAATGGAAATTCAGTAAAGCCTTGAAACTATGGCTGAAACAAGCCTAAACCAAGCAACTTGGCAATGTTTTACAGTTCATGCAGTTTCCATTCAAAAATGTCCCAGAACAAAAAGAAAGCTGTGTCTCAGGATACGTAGGCTGAACTAACCTCAGAGGTAGAGCAAGAATTGCAAGACTATCAGCAGAAGCAGTTAGACTGGATGCAGTSGTATATAATGTTAAGCAATCTCTTGATCATTTCAGTTTGCAAGACTTT
Organism: Mixornis gularis; assembly: GCA_003546035.1. NCBI lineage: Eukaryota > Metazoa > Chordata > Aves > Passeriformes > Timaliidae > Mixornis > Mixornis gularis. The sequence goes on along the minus strand of QVAJ01000040.1, from coordinate 1,731,085 downwards.
TCTTGKGAGTGAAAGATTAGCTAAAATGAGAATTTGTCAATCTTATATTGTTTACTAAACTACAAGGTAAAATAATAGTAATTGTGAAATWATAAAATATCTAATTACACTATGAAATAATAAAATACTAGTGCAATGTGTAAAAAAAAAAAAGGGACAGTATCTAACCTCAACTGAGATCAAAAATATAAGAATTTTTGTCTTTTGGAACAGAAAGGTTGAAATGGAGGAAGTGTGTCTTCTTGACAATGCTTCATGAAAGAGTAACACCTGGTAAACTGTAAAATTGATGTCTCTCACAAAACTCCATATATTGTACTACAATTCATTTGGTTGGAGGAAGGAAAAAATCTACATGGCTATGTATTSTTGTCCTTATTGGGGCTTGGAAAGCATTCACCATTCTTATGAAAATGGTATAATATTTTTAGTCGTTTCCTGTTGCAGGGAACCCTGAGATAAGGAGAGGTTGAGCCAGAGCCACATATGATCTGACCAATATGGTTAATCACATATTCTCCATTTATTCTGCTTAAGATGGCAGGTTATATACAGTTCTRTATAGTTTATAATTAGAGCGACATTTCTATTGGAATACGGCACAGAAAAAATGCAAACACTGTTTAATTYTGCTTTTAAGRTGGCTAAACATGCCCACTAATAATTGCTCTCAGTGACCTTCAGAAMACCCACTATCTCACTTTACTACCTTAACATCTAATTTCTGCTGCACCACAATTAATTTTCCCTGTGCAACAGCTTCCAGGCCTCAAGGCCTTCAAGGCCAAGGCTCAGCCAGACAGGCCTCAGCTGGGTAGTTCACTGTTTTATTCAATGTCTCATTCTAAGTACAGAATGAGACTCTTCCTCTCAGAAAATCTGCTACAGTTCCCCAGCCTGCCTGGCTTTCCAATCAGTCAACTGTATACCAGTCAATTCCTTGCCAAACACATCTACAAAGGAGGCCTGATCACAGAGCAGTAACATGGAAACCCGTGACAAATTCTGGTTATCAACTAGACAAATTACTTATCAGATTACTCTTTCCCATGTAAATTATGGTAATTTTCCARCTAACAGTTGAGGGTTGTAAATGTGTGCAGAGAGGTTAACAGAGGAAGCCACAACTCTTTAGTTATTAACAGAACAATGAATGTCTAGATAAACATTCTAGCAAAAATCCTGAACATATGTGGGCTCACTCCAGCAGAAGTCTAGACATAGATTTACTTTTTTTATTTTTATGTTATAATTTAAAAATACCTAACAAAACTGACTGATAGCTATTTTTTAAATTATTGTTTATTTTTAAACTTATATTTGTGCCACCATATCCATGAATTGGTATATTATTTTTTAACTTACTTCCTTAATCCACAGGAAGAATTTTTTTTAAATGTGTATTACCAATACTCTGAATCTATATAATATTACTCTGTAATCTTCAGTCATACCTTGCAAGAAATATCAAAACATAAAATTTATTTACAGAGTAAAACCCCTTTCTTTTATCATTTAAAAGCAATTTATKTTTTTGTCTATATTCAGAATAATATCTCAAAGAAAAAAATCTTCATTTAGTATTTCCTTTTGTGCATTCACCAAAGAAAGAGAAAATGTATCCATATTAGTACCTTTCATTGGTGTTCTGCAACTTTTTTCTTTTTGTTATTCCCTAAAAGAAAAGCATGTCTCTGAAGTGTTTCTGCTAGATGGAGAAGAATGCTTATATTCAGTCCCAGTATTTTTACCAGTCAATTCAGATGTCTGATGTTGGTGAGTTATATTTCYTTTAAAATTTTGCAATCATACCTGAGTAACAACTGTTTCTATTTAGAGCTATTTCCTCCACGCCCCTCACAAATAGGTGAAAGAAAATGCATTGAGCCATTTATTCCCATTCTTATTTTTGACATGAAACAATAATGACTACAGAAAAGATCTTGATTATGAATACGTTCAAATTAAAATGTAKCAATAGCCTGGAACTCCTAATTTACCTCTCTACTGCAGAAATCCTGTTTTGCTTCTCTGACCTATTTCTCTTCATGTTTATTTTGGGTTTGGGATTTGGGTTTTTTGTTTATTTTTGGGTTTTTGTGGTTTGCTTATTTGGTTTGGTTGTTTGGTTTTGTTTTTTGGGGTTTTTTTTTCTTATCACCACAGGAAAATATTAGAAAAACTTCCCTTGGGCTTTGTAGCTTCTCCCTCAAAATTTCCCTTCCACATTTTGTAAACTCAAGATCAGACAAGGCCATTTATCTCTCATTACATCTGTTGCCCTCTGATATGAAGCAGTTCACTGGGCAGGATAATTTTTCACACACACATAAATGCTTACATTCATTCAGTAASAGAATAATATTTGACAGTGGCTGTCAGGCCACTTGAAATTAAGGAAGAAATTTAGCTGGTAATCTACATATTTCTGCCAGGTTCATCATAAATACATTTTTTAGCTCAAAAGCTACTTATTGATCCACTTCTGTAAGAATTTTGGGCTTACACAGAATACGCAGATCTTTATATTTGTATCAGGTGTGGAAATATGTTTCATGGATTAAATGGGAACCTCACATCTATGATTAGATCACCTGTTTTTACTGTTATGTTAATGCCCTACACAGTCTCTGTGTCACACAGATATGTGAAGAGATATAAACACCTTCTCTAAAAAGGACTCCTGTTTGTGARCATAGCTCCCTCCCACCCTTCCTCCTCTTTTCCCTGTGGTTTAGTGATTCTCAGTTGTAAATACCAAAGATTTCTTAAATAATCCTAAATGTGCTASGGAATATTTGAGTGATATGTAATCTTTTATCCTGAGACATGCCTCTCTGCCCCATGAGAAATGTAGCTCTTGTCTACATGGTATTCATTTATTTCTTTTTGCTCCTTTGAGACATTGTAATCCARAAGATTTAACCTCTTAGTATTCATGGTTGCATTCTCTATATTGCACTATTAGGCTGTGCAATTTTCCATTTAAATAAAGCACTACATTACAGCTATCCTGATATGTTGTCTTGCTTTTTACAGTTTATCTCTTGCCAATCCATTCCTTCTTAAATTTGGCATTATTAAGCTGGTGTGTTTCCTCAATAAGGATGAAAAAAAAATGTATCCATATATTTTCCTATTGAATTTTTTTGGCTTTGTAACCCTACGTTAACTTATTTTCCATTATATTTGCATAAAACAGCTCTTTAGATATTTGTTTATGTTACAAAAGTCCTTTTGTTTTTTGTGTTTTTTTTAAACTAGCATTGAAAGTATTGCTACATAAAGATACATTATATTTGCTATATCTGTTCATTTCTAATCTGTTCTTCTTCATATCATTTGTCCCATATAAAAAGCTTAAAAAAACCCCAAAAAAATTGACATTAAAAAATCAACTGCATAAAAATCTACTATTTACTAAAAATTCATATCATAAAAATCACACAACARAAATCAGTTTAATCAGTCCTGTTGTCAAAAGTTTAAATCAAATGTTGATAGCACATTCTCTCCGAATCTTTTCATACACAATTAAAGAAAAGGTTCTCTTGAAACGTAAGATGTTCTTACTAACAGAAACAGGGAAATTTTTTTATTGCTTCTTTTTTCCTCCTTTCTTTTGTTGTTTCAGTAATCACAGATGCTATGAAGGAACTTTGTGGAGAAAAATAAAAAGCAGTCYACACTGATAAATACTGTGAATTGTCTATAGTTAAGATTATAAAGCAAAGCCTTGAAATACTTTTCTTGGAAGAAAACGCCACAGCAGATTAGTTCATCCAATGGTTAAATTTTTCTTAACACTTGATATTAACTTGAAGGTTGAAGAACAGTTCAAAGATTCGTGACTGCATCCTCTCTAAGCARCTAGACAATATCACTAACTGTATTGAAAAGAAATTTCAGGTGGAGTTTTTCATGAAGAAGCTGGACCTGGAGTATTTAACGTCAACAAGATACATAAAGAGGGAGTATAAACATCACGAATTTTAAAATAAAAATAACTTCTTTGTATCATTCACTTCGTAACTGCTTCAAAGGTAGATATATGTCGCAGAGCCCCCACCTGAACATATGCATACACACCACACTAACACAAAAAATTAATGAAGTATGTGCAAATTCTTGTAAGTATTTCTAAAGTAGAGAAAATAGTGAAACAGATTAAGTCAACTTAGAAGGTCACAGACAAAGATGGCTCAAATGGATGGAAAGATGGGCACTCATCTGATCAAAACCACTGTTACACAGTTAAATCAAGGAAGCTATTCAAACTCAGATTTTGTTAGAAATACCTTGTCTAGATCAAACCAATGGTATAACTTGTGCACAAAAGAACTAGGAGCAATGTAGACATCCAAGTGTGGTTTTACACTCCAACCTTTCATGACTGTCACCTCTGTCATTAGATTAGATCCTGTAGCTTTTGGCTTGTTTCCAGACAAGATTGCAATAACAGGGGCAACAGATGATTAAAACAATACCAAAAAAAAAAAAAAAAAATCTGGAAGCAAAGGAGATGGAAAAATAAAAACTAAGGACCAATTTATTAAAAAAAAAGGTAGAAAATTATATTATCATATATTTTTAATACATGTGTGCAAAAAAAAATCCAGAAATGCTGTTTGCTATTTGTCTTCATAAGGGAAAAATCTATACTACTTTGAAAAAGAACAAATATGGTAGCCTGGTAAATGTGTGTTCATACATGCTTTTGTGATTATGTCTGAGTGCAGAAAAGATAGAAAGACCAGACAAGCTTTTAAATCTGTGTCCCTGCTGAGACTGAGAGCATTACTCTTGGAATTTCTCAACACTCCAGCACACATAGAGTAGATTTATTTATGTGAACAGTCAGTGTACTGTTAATATTCACTACTTAAGAAGTGAATATTTTCTTATCTTACTTGATATCCTCTGTAAGTTGTAATACACTTCAATAATTGTGTGCTTATTCCTAAAAAAAGAAAACAAATCCAAAGCATCAAGCAACGAAAAAAAAAAACAACAAACTTTGTTTTTTTAAAAAAAACCCCGAAACTCAAGCAACTAAACAAATAAACCCCAACACCCAAAAAATCAAACCCCACTCCAAACCTTGAAATAAGAGCAAAGTTTAGTTCTTTTCCCATAGTAGATACACACAAATGTTAGTAGAGTTTTTGGTGCTGTAAATAAAAGTGTGTACAGGGCCTGAGCATTCCTTTAAAAATACAATGTTGGAAAGAAGGACCAATCTATAATTCTTTTGTTTCAATAAAGATACAGTAATCTTCATTAATGTCTCCATTATTCAGTTTTCCTAATAAATGTTATACAAATTACATTTAAAACATAAAAGCAGCCAAGCCATTAGGACATCTTAGAAATACATRATCAATCTTAGTTTCTAATAGGTGAAAAGCTATCAATGATAAATCCAGAAACAAGATCATGACAGAGAGAGAAAAATGTACTAAAAATTTGCAAAAAACAAGCATGTGAGATGAAGAAAGAGCAAGAGAAGCCAGCTCTTTAATTTGGAAAATAAATGCCCTCTCCCCAGAGAAAATATGGAGCAAAAAGCCAAACAGACAAAGAAAACGTTGAATAGATGCCTAGCAAGGTGATACATTATGGARTGTTCAAAGATAACATACTGTATGTTAGTTTAGAAATCAGAAGGACTTGATATATAACTGTCCTTAAGCCTCTTTTTGCCTAGAAAACGCATAGATTTCGAGCCTAGGATGTTCAGCAAGTACATTTCCTCTAGCTTCAAGAATGCATCCAATTAATTCAGTAGAAAAAAGTCTATTGTTCATTTACCTTCAAGTTTCCAGAAACTGAAAATAGCTTTAAGGCTTAATGTAAAAGCAAATCAAGACCAAWACTTCTAAGAATGAAAAAAAGAATATTAGAGTAAGAAAGTAGATTAAGTAGTCTCTTTTTTCTTCCATTTTTCTCTTTAGAAATATCATAGGGCACTATCTTAATTCTAAAGAGTACTTAAACTTTCAACATAATACTCAAATATTCATATTGGACCTGATGTTCTTCCTATTGAATTTAATGGTACAATTCTCATAGATTTCAAAGTAGGCAGAACTAGGCCTGTTATACATTACTAATATGTAAAATAATGATAGAAACAGTAGTGAAGCATTTTTGATGCATTTTTGCATGTTTTCAAGTAAGCATATTAATTATCTTGATTATTTCCATGGAGAATAATTATACACATCTCTGAAGCTCTTATCAGTGTAAATATTAAAAAGAGAGAATATATAAACAGATTACACTAACAAAATATCTTTGGGCAATTTGAATAATTATCATACATACTGCTGCTGGAAAACTGCCTACTTCTAGAGTTCTACACCTGCTACTTTAAACTCACTTTTGGGTCTGAACTTTCTAAAAAAATTCTCTACTACATACAAGGAAGATCAAGACTTTGGTCGGCATTGCAACTTTTGAAGTATTTTCCAGGGAAAACCACTAACTTAAAAAATTTATCATACAAATAATAGATAGTAGAATGTCTGTTTAAATTAGCAGAAGGAAATAATAATKAAATTTCCAGACTTAAGAGAATAACATTTTTCAGCTTCATAGAAAAAGTTTAATCTTAACTGTAATTTCATCCAGACTTTTTATTATGCCAGAGAAGAAAAATCTGTAGCTACCTATTAAAGATATTCATATTAGTTTTGCCACTCATGAGACTTGAATTTCAGTTTGTGAGTGAATGTTTAGGTCAGTTCAGTTAAAAGTTAAAAGTACTTTGGACTTCAAAAATTAAATCTGCCAACCTATATGGATTTTGTGGATATCT
>QVAJ01000040.1:1673505-1724195 GCA_003546035.1 Mixornis gularis | reverse complement strand
TCCAGCCTCTAGAAACTTAATGAAGCATTTAGGTGTAAATATCCCTATTTAGGTCTTACATTCTGTGATGATTTCTAAACAGAGCACTCAAAGAAGTGGTATGAGCAGTGATTCAACTGATAATTCACAAAGCATTTAAATTAATTTGCTTAAACTTAGGTGTCCAGTATCATTTATGATGTTTTATGATGTTCTAAATTCCTGAACAAGACTGAGAGATATGATACAAGTTGCAYAGAAGACATGGGTGTTTTTGGTGATGGGAGCAGCAGTGGCCATCCCAAACGGTGCACACAGTCTGTCTGTCAGCTGACAAGCAGCTGAATGGAGCTATACCATTGTCTGACCTGAACCGAGCCTTCAGGGTAAACTGAATTTTCCCTTGAGTGTGATGACCTGAATTTATCTACATATGTGTACATCTAGGTTACCTAACCTGGAGCTCAATACCATCTAAGGACGTTTCCAAGAAAGCTGCAAAATTGACACACACATGTACCAGTGTCAGGTTAGATATTTAACACTGAGATCTAGTCTATTTCTTGCATCATCAGTTTCTGTAGCTCAAATAATTTACAGTAGTTGCTTAAATTTATAGTTTATAAAAGTTCCTGAATTCAGAGTACTGAATTCTTAAATGAGCAATAGGCCTTACACGCTAACAAATACTAACATCTTTAATTTATTCCTTTACAGACTTAGAATTCAATTTTACATATGACAACACTGATGGAGAGACATCCTTTTTATACAGCTTAGAGTTTTAATTTTCACAAGGAGGAAGAGATTAGATACGTAAGTATTTTATGGTTCACAAGAGAGCTTTTCAAATCAGCAACATTTGAATAGATTATTTAATTTAGTAACCATTATTTAGCACCTAACTTCTTGAAAGTGAGGATGTTTCTTGAAAAAATAAGTCTAAAACATCCAATCTCTTGTTAGTTACAAACTGGGATAATGCCCAACAACTTCAATGGTCTTCTGCAGCTACAAAAAGGCTTCTCTTTGTAAAGCTGGAAAGCTGGTAAGAGGATTTGTACCCAAATTTGAGACATGTTTGATTTAGGAGGATATCTGTCTAATCTATCTATCTATCTATCTATCTATCCATCCATCCATCCATCCATCCATCCATCCATCCATCCATCCATCTCTCTATCAAATCAATTAAGGAATTAAAAGACCAGGATAAAGCCAAGGACATGAAAGGGTTGATCTATTGCAGGACTGTGCTTTGAGGAAAGCTTATCAAAGTTTTTGTTGGTTTTGTTACCTGAGATATTTTTGTATGAATCAGAAATGATGCACAGACATCCCTTGATGATACTTCTACATTTCTCAGACTAGAACCTTGTCTTTGGGGATAGGCAAAATCCCAAGCATTTTGGGAAGCCGTGTGCAAAGAAAAACCAGGAAACCAGAAGGACAGTTATTTCTCTCATACTCCTTATCTCTTTAGGCCTTAAGATATATTTTATACTGAAACATAACACTGGTATGGAAATACCAATTCAGATAATGGAGCAGACTATTACAGAAAGAGATAAACGTGTACAGAAGTCAATTCCAGTAAGGACATGTTAAAATTGCACCTTTTGGGAGACTGCAGGTCTTTAGGCTGCATGAGCAAATTTTGTAGTTTGAAAATATTTTTAATTACTCTCTCATATTTCCCTAATTTTTGTATGCATGAAAAAATGTCTAGCAATATTCATGAATTACATTTTCCTACCAGCATTAAATGCTAAGACTAACTGCTGCTTAGCCCATTCTCCACATTTCAGCAATTTAGTCTCTGTTTTTTCCCACATCAGCAGTGTCAATGAATATCAAATAAATTAACTTGTTTTGCAACTGAGATGCCACATTTATGGTCCCTTTCAAAAAATACTATAATTTTCCATTGGATCTCAGTTCACCAACCTCAAAGTGAAAGGTTCATACCCTTTTATTCATTCTTCCAAATTAGTTTGAATTAGCTATTAAGGCCAGAATAACTGGAACAGACTGATGGAAGACAACATCACGTTCATTATATGATGGATGAAATAAATTAGATTGTGTCATGCTCTGAAACAAAAATGGAAAGAGACAATGGTTAAAAAGATGACAATACCTAGTACATGGGAAAAGAGCAAATGCTTTTGTTCAGTTTTACCTTTTGATCACTATTTAAGCACTGGATAGTGCACTGTCTTCCAAAGCTGGAAAGTTGGTTTACCCAGCATCCCATGTGAGGGACAGCTCCTCCCATTCCTGGCCAAAAAAGCAATAGAAGATAGGAACAGCACTCAGTTGCAAGCCAGACATAGCACAAGACCCATGGACCAAAAGCATCATGGATGTATTAAGCAAATTAAAAATTAAATTCTTTCCCTTCAATTCATTTAAGTTGCACTTCTAGTTCTTTCTGGGTGACCCACAAGAAAATATCTAATGCTTTTGTGTATTATGATGTGGACTATGACATGATTAAGACCTGTTTATAAACTGTCTTTTTATTACTTCTCTCAGCTACACCAACTRCCAGCCACCAGTCTCTTTGGACTGCTGTGACTTGAGCTACATTTACCTCTACAGCACTATAGTGGGTGGTTTAGGCTAAACTTGGTGAAAGGTCTAGAAAGACCTGTGATACAAATACAAGTGGGTGTGTAATGAAGAGGAAGCATTATATAGTAGCATTAAAAATCCTTTTTTTCACTTTTGATCTGGGTCCTTCATCCTTTACCATTCTGCATCCGTATCTAAGGTTTGTATTAATTTTTGCACGGTTCAGCACAAATAATTAGCAGTATTATTCCCAAAACCATAAACTATTGCTCCTACCACAGTAGGTTACAGACTCTCTTCACTTTTCTTCATAATAAAAGTATTTACTTCTAAATAATTCATATATCATATTAGGATCCAGCTTAAATATAATGCTTACAAACTCACACTCAAAGGCATGCTAAGGGTGTGTTAAGCAAAGAAAGACAAGAAAGAACAGCACAGTTCCCCCAYAGCCTGAAGGAATTAATTTCTTATTTCCCCTTTCCAGTCTCCAAGGAATTCTTTAACATTAATTCTGTCGAGATGTAGCTTAAAAACAGAAATCAACACATGAAGCTGCCAGAACACTGAATTAAACAAAAGTGCACGGTTCTATAGGCATAATTCCCAGAGAACACAGCTTCAAAACAAAACAAGAACAACAAGTGGTTCCAGTTCATCTCACACTATTGAATAGGTCAGTGATTTCTGTCCACAGAGTCATGGCCAAATTATCTCTTCCAGCTCAAAGAAAGATGTGTTAATTGCAAAGTGAACAGTACATGATGTTTTACCATTCACTAAGAATTCTCTGGCCTGAATTTCACCTCTGCCTTAGATTACTGCAGCTTGAGCTGAAATGTCTGAAATTAACTGAGCCACAGAGAATTACAATAGGATTTCAGCAGCTAACCATATAATAAATGTATTTCAGCATCAGCACACACGGCATATATACATTTAATTTTAAAAAATGTATATGGGTTATGGCTTAGAAACCACATTAATATTTATGCAAGCTCTTCACTAGGACAAGCTGTTGCATTAAGGTTGCATACAGTTTCCATTAAATCAGTTGGTGACCACATATCTGTGATGCAGAAGCAGTAATTGCCACACACTTGCACCATCTCCCTTGGCCATCCTTCTACTGATTAAATGGAGCCTGGGGTGACTACACTCGTCTTGCATTTCTGAGGTGGAATAAACAGAACTGCAGCAGTCACTTTGTGAACACAAGTGTTCTTTTGCAGACGAGTGTTCTTTTGCAGTGGCTGAGTAACAAAGCGTGCAAACCTGGGCTGCCTGCACCTGCCTGGCTGCCAGTGAATGAATGCAGAGAGAATCACCRTGTGATGTAAATTGTTTCTGGGTTAAGAATAAACAATCCATGAAMCAAATACAAAATTATAAGTTAATGATAGACCTGCCTTGATTGAATAACTCCCCATGCTCCATATCTAAGAATTCCTCCTATTTAAAAAGTACAATAATAATTGTGTGCTTAGATATGAACTTCTCAGATAGTTGAAGATGCTAGTTTTGGCAGTTTCCAACTTCTGAGTAGAGCTTAGAGACACTGAACATTGTTGAAGGGTCTCACTTTGGTCCTGTTTCATAGTTTCTGGTACATGCAAGTCCTTGTTACACACAGGAGAACAAGAAATATAAAAAATATTGTAAAGTGATAAAGTTTTTCTTTTATCACTTCTATCAGTGTATGAAAGTAGAGGCGAGGGTATGTTCTGAGATGCTATGTCATAAGCATTTTTGTCAACTATGAATTGGACAGAGARTGATGTGCTGAGAGATGAGGGACATGAAAATGTTTGTTTAGTTACCAAACTAATACTTCCTATTCCTACCAAAACTGTCAACCTATACTTTCATACTGGAGGTGATTACCTAAAGAAGCAAAGATGTGACTTCCTTCACCAGCCATAGTGTGATTTCCTCATAAGAGATAGCACTTAATAAAAGATGAATCATAATCATGTGACCACATGTTGAAAGCAATAGCAGATGTTAAACCATTGCAGTGATCCATTTAGCAAGATCAGCCTGAAGAAGTGAGTCAAGGGGGAATTTTAATATGGAGAAATGAGACAGCAGTGGAACTGATTGGTCTGTAACATTGAAAATCAATTTCAAATTAGTGTGTTGCCACTGAGAATGTTATTTCTCTGATTTCTAAACAAGTACATAATCACAAACACTTAGCATAAATTTCCATCTCTGTATGTATTTGGATATAAATAAATGACTAGATTGTTCTCAGCCATTTTGGGAAAAAAACAAAAAAAATCATAAAAACAGATAAAAATATAAATATAGAACACACTGATTTTTGTAAAAATAAGCCTCACTGTTTTATGCATACCTTAGCTCAAATACTGTCAAAATTAAAATAGTAGSACACAGTTGCTGTGTATTCTCAAGTCTTACCCATACATGGATAGGTGTGTGAATCAACAGACACAGGTAACCAAAGGCAACCATCAAACCACAGCTGAAAGGCAAAGAGCAGATTTATTTCCTTACCTCACTGACAGTGCTGTGCAGTAGAGACACATGGGGGCAGACAGGCTCAGTTAGGCTCAGCTCATCCTAGTGACCAGGGAGGCTCAAGCATGGCTGTGGGAGTGTGCTATCTCTACACAGGAATTCTACTTCTCGAAACAGGCAGAGGATTGACAGCAGTAGGAATAATAAATGGAGTTTTCTCACATGGACAGTGTTTAATCTCTAATTCATTTGTTCTGTCATTAATATATAATATTTTGTATACTATCTCATAACAGCACAAAAATACTTAGCAGTTAATGTTGTATCCCTCTGTTCAATTTGACTATGAAAAACTCCATATTTGTTACATTACATCAGGAAACCAGCTAATTAACCCTGATTCATTTATCCTTATATGTATTTGATACAAGTGTAAAATCAATACATGAAACTGCTTATTATTTTCTAATATTACAAAGAGAAACTCAATCTAAATAGCACATTACTACTATATACTAGATAAGAACATGAAGATAGGTGGTGGACATTTGACTTGACAAAGTAAGAGTGAGTCGTGTTTTATCATGAAAGATACATTATCAGTTGTCTTCCTTTTAATTTTTTTTGTGTCCCCATAAATTAATCATGCTAATTTATGCCACATAATGAAAGATTAAATTAAAAACTGTAGTTCTGACCTATTATACCCTCCTTATTTGCATGAATTTAATATATAATTYCCTGCTCTCTAATGATTCATGAACACGTTTAACCTTCTTCACCTCAGTAATCTTTAATGCAACATAAAGGTAAACATATAAATAAATCTCATTTTAAAATAGCATCCGAAGAAAATACTAAAGAGTCATCTCCTATATATAGTAAGTAGTTCTGTATTTACTTGGATATTAAATAAAAACTATTGAGCATACTGGAATTTACAAACCAGCAAACTTACAGGAGAAGTCTCAATTCACCTCAAGGAGTTTAAACTGTCCAGACACTGATAACTCATTTTCCCTGTCATTCAATAACACATTGCACAATTTTGACATTTATCTCAGTAGGGGAAGAAATATCTCTTCAGATTTCAAATCGTTCAAACTCATTTGAGAAAATCCTTAAATTACAGATGAGTTGATCACTGATGTCTCTTAAATGATGAAAAGCTATGATTGCCACACACCAGTACTCTTAGCATAAAAATATAGGATATAGTGCAAAAAAGAATATTTCATTATTCTTTTGAGGTTGACAGAATTGAAACCTATGCAAGTTCTGGCTTTGTCTAACGGCAAGTCATCTGTATGTTTTCCAGAGAGACTGGACCTTGGCACTACTGGGTGTCAGACTTCAAAAACCTTGAATTCTTCATCCAAGTCAAAGTTGGCATTTGTGCCAGTGGTTTAGTATCTCAGATGTAGTCTCATGTAACACTTCTCAGATTCTGATTTATCTCAGTATTTGGCTTCCAGCATTTACTTCAGTTCAAACAACTACTATATTAGGTTTTGGCAGGAATCCCGCAGCAGGACTGATACATTTTTTTACTGTGATCTCTGAGTGTTTTATTATGCACCACTTGGGTTAGCGATTGCACTGAAATTTTAAAATCTTTGTGCAGTCCCTCATCTGTGAATCCTATTTTTCAATTTGAAAATCGGAATTGCCAAGAATTTCTTTAGCTGACAGCCAGAGCCTTATTTTACTTCTGCTTTAAATCTGGTGTAGCACATGGCTTACTTGATTTTCTTTGTGTGTTTAGGGCTGCACAGAGTTCCTGCTGAGGTTCTGATATGAGTGCAAAGCAAAGTCGGCTCCTAAAAGAAATTAACAGCCCTCTTATTGCTAATTAAAAGCTCTTTTCTTTCTCTCCACATGGCCATTGCAGCTGCTTCACATCCTCTCAATGTTTCAAAAACACATAAATTCAAAGACAATATTGTGAACAGCACCTGGCACTTGCTGCACCTGCCGTGATGAGACTATATTTCATTCTGTCAGTAAATTAAAATTCTCCAGAGCTGAAAAGGATGCTTTTTTTCTCATTCAACCTCTTCCATTTTCCCCAGTGGTAAAGAGATAGTAGTTTTGCTTCCATTTTCGATACTAAATATATCATATTGTTGTTTGCTTCAGTGGTGCAGACACCTGCCTCCTGCTGTAAATGTTGTGTTCCACTTTGGAAAGATTTCCCCAGGGCTCCACATTCAAGTATTGGCTTGTAACTATGGCTTAATATCATGTCAAAATCTCTTAAGGAAGATGCAGCTTGTCAAGTCATCTCAGGATTGAACCTCTATCTAGTGAAATTCTGAAAATATCCTTTGAGTGTTTGAAGCATAAGAAGACAAATAAAAGGCTAGCAAGTCATTTGTAAAGATAATGGCTAACAGCATGCATTTTCCCTTTCCCTCCCCTGCTTTCCATTAATGTTGATAAAGGGAGAAGAGCAGACTACAGGTCAGTGATCTTTGTTATTTATATTCAGGTCAAAGAAAGTTCCAAAGTTTTGTGTTTTGAGCATGGCAGCAAAATGGAAGGAAAGAGAAAGAAAACCTCAATCAAACTATGGTAGATGTAAACTATGATATTTTGATCTCAGAGCGTATTTTCAGAAAACAAAAGGCAAGCAGGAATTTTTTCACTATAAAGAATTTCACAGACAACAAGAGAATTTGGCTGGATCCTTGTGGCATGATGGTGCTGTGTTTGCTAAAGTAAAGGAATATCTYTTTTTTTAAGAAATCCACAATGATTGAATTAGAAGTGGGACTAATGAAATGACTAATTGACTAACAGGAATGATTGCTCGGGATTTTAGTAYAAAATAGGAGAGAATTTCCCAGTAACTTTTACTAGGGGTTAGATGAAAAAAGTATTCATATATTATCAAAAGGGTAAGTGTCCCTTTTTTTTTTTTTTTTCCCAGATTGAGGAAATGGTTCTCTAGATAAATATTAACCTCATCCCAAATTTCTATATAGTTCAAAAATTTGTACTAATATTTCCCTGCAAAGGGAGAAAATTAAAACCCAACAACAAATCCCAACACCACTTTGGATTAAAACCTAATAGGGACAAGGGTCTTTATTTTAGTGTTCTTTTTCACCYTAATAGTATAAAATCATCAAGAGCAGAAAAAGGACTTCCATACATTACTGTTCCTTTCCTTTCCCAAACTCCTCACTTCCACCCTCAGCTAGAGTCCTCACAGCAGACCCAAACCTGTAAGTCTGCAGGCTTGAAGGACTGTGGGCACGCTTGGCATGAATGCAAAATCTCACAGCTTAACACGTCATGGCAAACTCTTTATGGAAGAGGCCAAGGAGAACTCACAGTTCCCACTCAGAGAAGAGCACAACACAGAGAAAACRAAATACCGACATTTGACTGAAGAGTTGTTACAGATAGAAGAAAAATAACATTTGGACTGTTGAAGCCCTGAAAAAAAAATATATTTTTTCATGTAATGCCTGTTATTCACACATAATGTCTAACGCTAACTGACCTTCACTAACAGGTCTAAATGAATTTTACCGAAGGCTGATCAAGTCTATGTGAATTCATAGTACCATCATTCAGAAGAGACACGAGAACTGAAGATTTGATTGTTTACTTTAGAAGGCTAATTTGTGTGCTTCACTACCCAAAGACATACWATTTATGAAATCCTTAAGAAAGTCAAAGGTGTATCTGTTACAGCTACAAAGCAAATTCTTCACAATTTTTAGCTGTAGTCAAATGGGAAAAGAATTCAGTTTCAATTGTTACGATGTTGAGCTTCTTTGGAAACATAAAACAATTGAGAAAAAATAATTTAAAAAAAGCCAGTCAGAGGAACTTCTAAAACAACACAAAATATAATTAATATGTTATCATGCTCTCATATCTATATCTCATAATGCCATTATGCTGAATTAAAAGGTGATATTTCAAAAGTCTATTTATATAATTAGATAATTAAATCTTTTAAATGCTCAGTTATTTTTAGTTTTTACTCTTATTAAGAAAAAAAACAAAAAAACCCTACTTCAACTGCATGCATTCCTGATCATCTCTAGTTAAATAATTTTGGGCACTATTAGTGCATCTGGGTCACCATGACAGATTTTAATAATTAGAAGTAATCACATTTCCTTCTTTTTACCTATCCCAAATTTCTTTTGAAAACCTAAGGCTTTTTTGTAGGATATTTAAAAGACTTATACTATTATGATGATGTCATTTAAATCTCTTATTAAAGGTATATAGTTTTAAAAACAATATATATTGAATCTGGTTTTGTTTTCTCATCACGTGTCTCAGAACAACATTTATCATATCCTTGACACTCACTAACTTTTCTCCACCAGTATGTTTTTCAACTTCTGTTGATAATACCAATCATGCAGTTTTCCATGCATCATGTAAGTTTTATTTTTTTTTACTAACTATTTGAAGCAGTGTGTTTGTTTTGTTTCCACTTCAATAAAAATCTTTACCAACATCATGAAAATTCACTTTGACATAATTGAGGGTGTATCAAAGATTTTCTAAGATGCATTTTCTTCCTTGGTGTATCAAGTCAAGACACTTTTCTCATTAAAAACACAGATCTAGCAAACACAAATACTTAATTTTTCTACTTTGGAGGGKTTTTTATTGTTTTATAAAATGCTGGAATATTTTTAACTTGGAAAAACTAATCTTACTTTTCTTCCTAATTTCACCTATTCAGCTTTTTCTCTTAGAAATTATTTACTCACAAAAAATTTACTTGAATATTTATTTTGGTTTTTATATTTAATGATAAATGAAAGTGTTCAATAATTAGAAAACCACATTCGTTTAACTATAAAATGTCTTAATCTAAAAAACATTCTGTTTAGTCAAGTTTATGAAAGTTTTTCATTCTTTATCAAACTTTGGGAAAGCTGATAGTTTTTCTTCACAAAAGAAGTAAACTTGCAATGAATACTGTTCATGGACAAAAATATCTTTATTCACTGTCTCTGTTTCCTTCCCCATTCCTATGATAGTCCATTTTGCATGGAGAGTAAATATTTTTTTATTTTCCTATACTTCTGTTTTGGTTTATTGTCCATTTTGTATGGTATACAACGAATTAACAGTGAACACCAGCCCTTCTGAACAKACTCCTCTGAACGCTAATAGCCTCATTCATAGTAGGCATAATACTATAACAGCTGTAAGTTACAATGTGAATAAACTGAATATGGAAAAATTGTTTGTATGTTAAATAAAAAACACCATTGAAGAAAATTACATTTTCAAGTTCAAAAGACCTACTTTTTCAGTATGTATTATTATTTATAAATAAGAAAGACTTTTTGAATGACCTCTCAGTCCCAGAATCAGCCACAGAAGGAATAACCCTTGGGACTCCTAGCTCCCATTGTTATATCAAGTTTGCCTTGCTGTTTCCCTTTTTTGTTGTTCTTTTGCTACACCATTAAAATTCATATATAAGTAATAGAAGAGATGCTGAGTTGAAAGGTGCTGCCTCTAAATTATTGATAAAAAATAACAGAATGACTGAAATTGGACTAAGCAAAGAATAAAGTGAGGCAAACATCACCTAATCAATGTGAATTAACTTCTGCTTGCTTTGATATTTAAAGTGAATTTAGATATCACTCATGTAGTACACCTTCTTTTTTTGAAAGGCATTTAACTTGATAAAAARTATATATTTAATGAATAAATTTGACTGACAAAACTTCATGTAATGCAAATTAAATGGATTAAAAAACAGTCATCAGACAAATCTCAGAAGGTCATTCCAAATAGTCTATCATTATTAAAATATTTAAAACGTATACTGGTGTCATGTCATAATCAACTCTTGCCTTACTCTATGCCATTGGTTATTTGTAAGAAAATAACAAAGTCAACAGTAAGTAAGAAGCCACTTGTAGGGARCTACCTGGATTGCATAGCAGACAGGGAAGATATAAAAGTAACATTTTACAATGATGAAATATAAGTGACAAAGAATTAAGATACACTTTCTCTGTGAGATCTTTATCTCTATCTATCTAGAGTCCAGTTATTCGAGAAAGGCCAGGTTGATTACAGTGCCAATGACTAAAAGATGAACTTTTACTATTTTCCAATGGCCAATAGAACAAACACAAATCTTGACATCCCACATTCTTGGATATTAAATTTAGATCAACAGAGTTTGTGTGTGCCGTTCAAGATGAGAGATTTGAAGAGAACTGCAAGTACGCAGAAAGAAGTTACAAGTAAGGTGATTGCAATSTTTAAATGATTGTCAGAAGCAGAGACGGACTGTGAGTTCATCTGTATAATAGATAAAGATTTGATGCAGTCCAAGTTCTGGAAAGTAAAGATGAATAAATTAGACGTAAATCTCTTGTTTTTAAGAATGGAGATATTTATTCACCACAAAAATTAAAAAGTTTTGTGGCAGATGGAACAACATACCCATATAATAGACAACAAAATCAATCCATATAACAGACAACCAAAAGTTCTGATATAAAAGAATAATATATTTTGGACCAGAAGCAAATCAAAGCAGTACTGTGGYTTATATTACGTAAGAGAATTAAAATATATTAATAATCTGTTCAGTAAATTAATATTTTGAAATCTGTAYACATCAAAGAAAAATAGAACTTCAAATTTCACTAATGATGTTGAGTTTTTATGTGGCAATGAGGCTACAGTATTTTAACATGACTTAGAATCTAGCAAGTGTAATGCAGACACAAGAATTAACAGATTGTTTTTGAGATGTTTCATTTTTTAAGTTTATACCTACCAATCACTTTTGAAAATCTTGTTGTGATATAAAGACATGTCAAAGAAAACACTAGATTCCATGTTTCATGAATGTTATAACAAAACAGGCTAATTATTATTTTTGCACTAAACTTGGTGAAAATGTCGAGTAAATAGATTTTTATTTTACATGGCTTAATTCTGATCCTTGTGGGTTTTTTCTGATGCAGAATTAAAACGAATTATTTTTGTCCACTAACAAATATAATTTAATGTTGTTAACTTACTAGACTTCTCTTCCCTCTAAGTGTTGGACCAAAATTTATAAATATTCTTTCATTTCCCAACTTATTAGTTGGGAAAACTATCTGTTCTCCTTTTCTCCTTTTATTGGTATTTAAAACTTAATGCCACACAAAAGCTTTATGTCTTGTCCCTGACAATGACCCAATGCCATTTCATGCTTAAATTGTCAACGCATGTATTCTTATTGCASAAATACCTTTGAAAAATTAATTTCCTTCGTTGTCACAGTAAGACAAAGAAATCCAATTGAATATAGTAGCTGAGCAGTCAATGAGATTTTTCTAAGCATGGTTTCCCAGGGCTCCCTCTAAGGCCTACCAAAGACAACCGAAGACTTAAAACTGATTCCAGCATGTACTGGAAGAGAAAACATTCAGGATATTCTCTCATTAATTGTACAGGACAAGACAGGTTTAAAATTCTAGCGCAACAAAATAAAGATGAGTCATACAGATGCCATGAACCAAAATGAACCACGGTCATCAGAGGTCATTTGCTGGTACTAAAAGGTTTTATTCCTGTAGGCATAGAAGACAAAGTGCATTCAGACCATCTCCTTTGGTAACATGGTTCAGACACCGCCTTTACTGAAAAGCAAGCACTCAGTTCACAAAACACCAAGTAAACTAACTCACAGGGGAGAAAAATATAAATAGCCTTTTCTCTGATTATATAAGAATAGGCATCTCTTTTGGGATGATAAGGGCTTCAGTGGATCAAGCATGTGCTTAGAAGCTGAGTGATAGCAATATACCTCAGACCTTATCAAGACTGAATGTTTTTCCATATAGGAGTCCAAATACTACATAATTTTTGATGAGGCAGATTAAACTACTTCTATGATATTTCAGAATGGGACCATATGAGCGATTAGAGGTCTGGAGAATCTGCTCTGTGAAAGGGTTGGGTCTGTTCTCCCTACAGGAACAAAGGCTTGGGAGGACTTTATCAAAGTATCCCAGTGTGGTGGTGTGTTTTTCTTTATGCATATYTTTGTAAACCCTTTTGAATGGTTCATTCATATTTCTCCCCTCAGGTGGATGGTTTTACCCAAAGTTTTCTCCTCTCTTGCCTGGTTGCCATTCACTGCCTAGACCTGCCTTTACCCCATCTACATAATGTCAATTCTCTCTAATCCCTGCATTTGGTTCCAGAAAGTTCCCTGTCAGTCCTTGTTGTCCGAATCCCCTGCCTAAAACTCCTCCTGGGAATTCCCCTAACCCAGGAAGCACTCTGGCTCCCTGTGACCCTTTCCACTCCCATTGTCTTTCCTAGTGGTTGTCCTATTGTGAGTCCCTCCTTAATCTCCTCCCAGTTGTATCCCTGATTGGTTGAAGAATTGTACCCTCMCCATGWACCTCCCCCGTATAAAAGTTTGTGCATTGCTTTGTTCTTTGTCTTTTTCATCACTGCCCCTCCCTCAGAAAATAAAAATCCTTCGAGAAGCACACGAAAAGATCCCTCCCTGATCTTTACTCCAATCCTCGGCACTTCACAATTGGTGCTGTAGAGAGCAGCCCCGCTGCTGCCAGAATCAGCACCCTTGCTCTGCTCCCACCCAAGCCCGATCTGGCCCGGGGGCAGCCACTCTCGGCACGGGCTGGGAAGGAGCTAGCTTGGGGGATTTCTCCAGCTTCACGTCATTCCAGTATGTAAGGACAGCTACAAAGAGAAAGATCATTCTCTCCCTTCATGAGAAGCCACATAGAGAAGGCAAGGGACAGCAGCTACAAGTTGCACTGGGAGAGATTTAATTTTAATATAAGAAAGGAATTTTTTTATGGTGAGAACAGTCAATCCCCAGGAACCACCTCCACAGGGACATGGTAGTTATTTCATTGCTGGAAACTTTCAGCATGCAGTTGCACAAGGGGCCTAGGTAATCTCATCTAGATTCCATTTCACACAAAAGATTGAACCAGATGACCTCTCGAGGTCCCTTCCAATCTGGGCTTCTCTACAATTCTATGATTCCATGAAAAGTGGCTGCTATATTCCCCTGTAAGGTTAATAACCAAATCAACATGTTGGAAGGAATATCCAGAGGACACACAGTCATCCCTTCTTTTGAAATGAAGGTCTATGGTCTAATTGTATTATTTTTTTCAAAACCTCTTGCAATCAGCTTTTTAATGTCTCTAAGAATGGACACTCCACAACCTCTTTGGGTAATTTTTTCTAGTGTTCAACCACCTTATAGTGACTCAGACTTTCCCACCTTCGAGCTTGTTTCCATCGCCTTCATTGTGCTTATCTACAGAATCCAGCTCCATCTTTGTATCCTCTAATCAAATGCAGACAAAAAGCCTTAGTCTTTCAAAGATGAACAAACCAAATTTTCTCACCTGCATCCCCCTTCCAAAGTCTTTGCTCCATGGAGATCCCAAAATGGGATGCAGCAGTCCAGATGTGACCTCACAATTCCCAAACAGAGTGGAAGAATCATTACCTTGGACCTGATGGCTGCACTCCTGGTAAAACAGTCCAATATGTCATCGGCCTTCTTTGATGGRAGGCTTCTCTACTGATACATATTCAACACACTGTCCACCAGGAGCTCAAAACTGCATTTCTCCCAGCGAGTCTCCCACATAGTCAGTTAAATCAAATCTTCAATTTCTAAAGAAGTGAACAGAATTTCTGTCCTTTGCCATAGTTTTAAGAATGCTTAATGCAAACAAAATTTTGGAGAGTTTAGCAGGCATTTCTGTTCACTTTGTCCACACTGAAGTTAGGTTTTGGGGTTTTTTTCAGAAATATATTTCTGACAGGATGTGCTTAAGCAGATTTGCAATGGATTAGCAAAAAAGTTGTCCCCTGACCCAAAACCTAAAGTTSTTGCAATCAGAGAGTAGTGTTAAGTGCACCTTCCAAAAAATTGTTAACTTTTCCTATACTACTTGGTTTAAAAGTGAAGATTTGAATTAAATACTGTTTTGCTGGTGGCTCAAATGTGGTTTTATTCAAAACATTTTTATTAATTTCTTCTAATTAGGACTGTATTACTCCTTTTATATAATCCTTCCTTTGTCAGAAAAAAAAAAAGAAAAAAAAAAACAGTTGACTATCAAAAATACATGTTTTTCCTTTTTGGCTATTGTAGCAATGAAAATTAAGTGCAAGTGTTTTATCTTCAGACAACCAGTTAACATTTAACACTACAGCTCCAGTAACGAATTTCTGCCTGAAGAATTTACAATGGGACACAAAAGGAGCTGACAACTGTGCTGGAATTATGTTAGCTCTCTTTTTCTAAATGTGGATTGTTCTAAATTTGGAGTCCAAACTATTAATGTGTAGGAAGGGTCACTGGCATTTGAAAATGAGATATGTCAAAAATTTTACCAATGCAGCCTAAGAGRAAGAGCCATATCTGATTGTCAGAATTATTTGTAATGTTTTTTAATAGTTGTACAAAAAAAAAAGCTGACTTTTAAGAAATGTCTTGACCTACATTTCTATCTTTTTCACAAGCAGGTTTCCTTTTGCATCTTTTGCCACCTACCATAATGATTACTTTCAAAATACAAAGAACTGCATGATTAGGGGTCTTTAAATGCATAGCATGTTGAGAGAACTTCATGAAGAACGGGTGACCTGAAGAGATTTGCACTACATCAAGCTCTGCAACTGTTTGCTTTCTGAGGCATGCAGGTAAATTGAGTGTCAGTGCTTTTATACCAATAGACTTAAAAAAATTGTTTTGCAGGCTGTGACTGTAAAAAATCTTATACCACCTTCACAAAAAAAATAAAGACACTCTTTTCAAACAGAACAAAAACCATGACACCAGTTCACATTTATTAATAGTAAGCTTCTGAAACACTGTTTCCAGTTATGTTTCCAGGCCTTTTGGGAGATTATCACAGTTAAAAGGAGATTATCACAGAAGCAAAGAAGATGTTCTTTCCTGTTCTGTAGCTATTCAGGCATACTTTTACATACTGATCCCTGTTATTCTTGTCTTCAAAGAAGGGCAGGTCAGGTTCCTATGGTACACAGAGGAGTAAGATGCTAAAATAAACCAGTAAAGAAAAATGGAATTGTACCTGAATATCTGTTGTGAAACCAAACTGAGCACATGCTGCCAAAGTTCCTCTTGATATCAATGTTAAGGCCTGTGAGAAAGTCCAATGCAATATGAAATTCTTCAGATGGAGTGCTAGCTATTTCTTGTTGACTTATGATTCTGTTACTCTTCTAATTGTAGTGTCAAAGGCTTTCCCCAGGTTGTTTTGAGGTGGGCTACTTGAGGTGSCTGTTATGAAGACTGACATTTTCTCTCATGCTAAGAGAATGTTAACATTGTGTCACCATTTATGCCCGTATAAAATTATCATGTAAAATTTCCTGGTTTTCTGTGATGTCCATCTTGTACAGCTTGATAATTCCACCTATATCAGGAATACAGTCTGCAAATTTATCTAATAAGAAATTTCTTTTCACTTTTTAAACCGTCTGATCCAACAGACGCTTCAGATTTATGCCAGTCATAGAGAAAATTAGGAGGTAAATTCTTGGAGAAGATACAAAGGAAAAGTGAGCAATAGTGYGGAATGGTAAATCCTGCTAGATACACCTTTCTTTTTGTGATAAAATGACTTCCTAAAGGGAGTAGTGTATGTTACTTACCTTGACTTTTCTAAGCCTTTGATGCAATAACCTAGTAAAACAGAAGTAATAAAGATTGGATAGGTGGACTACAAGGCAGATGAAAAACTGACAAAACTACTGTTTGAGTCTGCATTCAAAGGACAGAGATCATGGGTTTGAAGTCTTAACTCAGGCATGCCTCCTTCACAACATGCCCTGAAACAACCGATAAGCTCGAACACTGGGCAGGAATGGGTCTGTACAGGCCCATCCTTTTTGGAGGGCTCCACTGGGTCACATACACTTGTACCAACCACAGTTTTTGACCGTGTTGAAACTAACAGAAACCCCAAGACCAACCAGCCAGTAGAAACACCTCAAACAACACACAGCACACCTTAGCAGCAAGAGAACTAGCAACCCTGTCTGATTGCCCTGCCCACACAAACTGCTGCGCAAACTGCCCTGGCCACGCCCCAGAGACCGGCCACGCCCCTGTTTGCCCACTCCGGGTCACCGCGCTCCCTAGAGACCTCTTATAATRGGCAACTCAGCGACGAAKGAAGCTCCACTCCTCATTCCTGAGTGGCTCACAACTGAGTCAGGCTTGGGTAAGTACTGGAACTAACACTGTTTAATCTCTTCATCAACAGTTTGCAGTATGGGACAAAATGCATCATCATTACATCTGTGAACAAAGCCAAACTAGGGGGAATGACTAGYGTGCTGGATATCAGGGCTGCCATCCACAGGTACTTCAACAAGATGGAGAATTGGATAAACAGAAACATCATGAATTCCAGGCAAGACAAATGTGAAATCCTGCAAGGCCTGTCAAGTTTTCAAGTCTCTCAAAACGTTTGTAAAGGCAGAGTCAATTTGATAAATTAGTAACAGCATTAAGGCTAAACAGTTAAAGTTAATGAGAATTTCTATTCCAACACAGAGTATAATCTAATAGTGGCCAAGTCCTATAAACTTTCCTATGCACAAGAAATCATTGCTCATGTAGAGAGAAAACGATCCCTCTTCAGGTACTTATATCTATATTCGATTCTGATGCACTTGAAGGCCTTAAGGAGAAAATTAATAGTAGAAAAGCTTCTTTTAGGGACCTTAGTTAGAGGAGAATTTTACCCCAAAAAATATAAAATTTATTTGAATGAGACAATGCACAAGAGGAAGGACTTATCAAGAGCTTTTAGCCCTGGGCATTGAAGATCTACATTACAMTTTCATATGCCTTTATCTCTTATGGCAAAAAAGAATATTGAAAGTCGGGAAAATACCCTGCATTTTTTGGTCTCAAGAAACTGCACTAAACCATCACGGGGGACATAAATTTCTCTAAGTTTGTTACAGATCACCCAAGAAATAATATTATATCTTTTGGCCTTCTTTGCTTGTTTGTTTGCTTRCATGCTTTCATTTTTATTTTTGTTTCAGTTGGAGAGAGAGAGGTGGTAAGCAGAAATAAAAAGAGAAATATTTTTTTTTCCTAGTAGCTTTAAAGCTGTCACGAAGCACTTGCCCACAAACTACCCCTTAGCAAATGGAGATGATCTGAAAACACTAAGGGAGACAATATGTTTCTTGTTATAGAAATTTCTTCAGGGAAAAGAGAAATATAAATTATTCAGAAAGTTCTGAAGGTTTGGAACAAGTTGTTTATGAAACACGCGTGACCATGAGACAACAAATGTGACTGCAGCAATTCTCAAACACTATTTGTGCTACAATAAGTGAAAGGTCTACATTGAATGATGGTTGAATGAACAGATAAGTGGTTGAGACCATTTGTCAAGGTAAAAAATGTATAAAGCCACATTTTCTTCATACTTAAGGAGAAATCACTTCAGTTGAAAGAAGGAGTATTTTGCCATACATTATTTAAATTAATTTTATTTGTGATTATAAAGATTTAATGTAAAATATACCCCATCTGCTATAATAATGAAGTGAAAAAATCCTCTGAGAAAGCATAAAAAATAAGTTTGCTAAATTAAATAGTTATGCATAAAAATGTTCATGTTGTGCTTTAGCCAAGTAAAAAACATGAAYTTTTATGTAAGTCCCCTGAATATTGTACTTATTGTCAAAGATGCTAAATTTATGATGCATTCATTAATAGTTATTCTATCTTCCTTCACATTTCATCCAAAATTGTTATCTATTTAATCACAATATATATTTTAAAATCTTCTGGGTATGTGAGAAGCAAGCAGAGGTTCTTGAATTGTCTGTTCAAAGGCTGCCTTTGTTTTGACTCATTGTTTTGACTCATAGTTATTTTAAGCATKGTCTAATTTTTATTCATTTAATRTGATMGTTTGAGGTCTCATTTGTCTGTGGAAGAAAATTGTGTAAAGAATGGGGTCCTTTTCTTGAGTGCAGACTATGAGCTTAAAGAATTCTATATACCATATACTATATGCTATTTCTACACACTAAAGTAATATGAATGGGCAGCATGCAACTCTTTAGTGGAAAACCAGTGGTAYGGGTATAATAAATGTTTGTTGAAAAATAGCAGTCAATAGTATAAAGAAACAGTTTATTAAAAAAGTTAATGTTTGCAGCAAACACTACTAAGTTTAGGGAATCAAAAAACAATAACTTGTCACTTCCAGAGAGGGTTGTAATATGATAAATTGTCAAGAAAAAAAGCAGCTCGATCATCACTGTTGTCTGCCAAGGACATAGTTTATCAATGTCACTACTATAATCACAAAGTGACTAAAGAAATTATATTCACACTTGTTCCTAAAAAGCTTGTATGTGATGRCGAATAATGGAAGCTTCTCTTGAGGGTTGTCTAAGAAATTATCCAGAAAGTATTCTAAAAGATGATTTTAAGTCAAAGATGCCAAATTAGAATAATGCCAACATTCTTCCTTCTTYACCTTTTTGTCTTTTAAAACGTTGCTCTAAGAAACAAGCTTTTGGGTTGTGTTTGAAAGATAAATCTAAGTATGTATATGTTCTACGCCTTCTGTTTTTTCTGTTTTTCTTTTTCATAATATATGTCTCCAAAGAAACCCTAGATAACTAAAAAAAGACCAAATTAGACTTTTAAAAGTATCAAAAAAATCAGAAAAAAAGTAATACCTTTTTAATTTGGACTACATATATAGTGTACAGTGCTTCAACAAAAAGAATGTGGAATTTTCTTTCRACATTTTTGTCACAGATTTAGATTCTGAGAATTATCCTCTGTGATTCTGAGTAAGAGTTAGGAAATGCAAAACAATATTCACAATCTTCCGAATGTAATAGTTTAAACATTTTCTTTCAGCTATTATTAGATAGCTGCAGACTGAGTCACAAATATGTTATACTTACTTTAACATTCCAGTCCTATCTTTGTCTCAGAACAGTGCCTGATGACATATTGCATTAGCAGTTAAATTGCTTAAATGGAAGTTTTGGTTCAAGATTCTCTAAAAATAAAAATTATTTTAGATTTTATATTTATAGTATGTATTTAAACCATATTAACATAATAAATTCCATATATCTTAAAACACAGATTAAATAGTTTATCAAGCTAATTTCTTTATGTGTGCAAAATTGTTATAGTGCAAAGGGATGGTGAGAATAGTTTATAGTTGAAGAGAAAGCACAATCCCAAAAATACTCTATAGCACTCAATATAAGCAGTAAGATACCTAGTACATCTCTGGGACCATAAATCAATTTTATAAACTTTCTTTTCTTCAGATCCTGTCATATTTGTTCATCAATAGTTGAGTTCTCAGATATTCTAAGGCATTACAAATGGTAGCAAATACCTGTGTTCAGGCCARATCTTGTTCTGAGGTGCTGAGTTGTCATGATTTTTCACTTTCATTAACTGTCTTGGCCAACTACTCCAGTGACTAAAATAGATACTTAAATACCTAGCTCTCACAAAAACACTCAGATTTAGACTTGAAGACAGATGAAGAACTGGCAAGATAATTCAGAGTGCCTAAAGTTATGTTGAATGTCCAACTTTAAGAAAATCTAAAATTTTACCCGGGGAATTAGGAGTGTAATTGGTGCCTTGTGGGTTTTGAGATGACAAAGAATATTGCAACTCATCTCCATCTTCATCCCAGAAAGCATGTCCTTTGTCATATCTACTAGATAGTGGGTATCTTTGCTATTCCAAAGCATCTTTTGTGATTCCAGACATCTAGGTATTGACTCAAACACTCCAAGCACTAATATGCTGTTAAGGTGTGTATTGTATTGTTCAAATAGAATACATGTTTCATGATCTAAACAAGATCRCGTCTGTGTTTTGGGTATTTTTTTAGGCTTTCTGTATGAGAAATAGTTCTCCAGTCATCAGCTCATATGGAAAAACATGAGACAACAGATATGAGAAAAGAGAATAAATGAGAGAGARAAAAATACTGCTTACTCAAACGATTTTCCCTTTTCATTTTGTTTCCCTCATTAATACCATCATGAAATTCTAATTGTTTTGTATCCACAGAGATTTTGCAAACTTAGTTTTTTGAGTAAACTTTATAGAAGTTGTTTGCTTATCAAATATTACTGTTAGATTGCCTAGAGGGCAAAACTAACACTAAATAAAGCATGCCTTTATTTTTATTTTTTTTTTTCAATAAAATGTCTGCCAGGAGGGCTGTAATGCTTGGTATTTTGTTGCTTGGGTCAGCATAAGAGCAGTAAGTACCATAACACTTTTTCCTTTGGAAATGTCTCTACTAAAACAGCTACTACTATGGAAAACTATGTCAATGGAAAACAATTTGATGTAGTTGTCARCAGGAGGGCATCTATTGTTAGTTGAGATTCCTTAGGGTGTCCCTCTAACCTTTTTTTTTTTTTGCCTGTTTGGAGGTTCATGCCTCTCCAATTGGTCCTCTGTCACATCACTGTTTGAATTTCTAGGCCTATAATGTTACTGTTGGTCAGGTAAGACAATGAAACGTCTTACTTGTCTGAATCTGTTCTTAAAAGATTAATAAAACATTGCTATCCTGAGTAGGTATTTCTCTTTGTTACTTGCCAWGAGCTTCACTTACCAAAATTGTTGGGATATTTATTAATAGTGTGGCAGTTTTTAAGGTCCTCTTGAAACAAATTTGTATTTTAGTATGCGTCATGGACACTATGCTAACTTTCTGAGTATGAATACCATAATTCAATACATTATATAATCTAGTTAGCTGGTTTGTAATAGCTGCAGACTACTATAAGCAATAAGTGAAAGATCTCAGGAAAAAAACAGCTAAAAAAATATTCACAGGGTGGAAACAGTATGGCACTGATTTKCAGCAAGTGCTCTAAGATCACAGCTTTCAGTCTAGCTGACTTACTAAGGTGTTGCAACACACTTTAATTACGTGATTGATATGATCTTCAAAAGAAGTATCAGAATTTGGAATGACTCCAGGGTCATAACCATTATACAAGAGATAAAGAGAACAAAATAAACCTCTGCAGATTACACCTGAGGCCTTTTTCATTAGTAAGCTAATCAATACCAGCTTGCAGAATCAGCACAGGAGCAAAAACACAAAAATCTTSACTTGCCCTAGAGAGAGGAGGATCYTGCAAAAGTCAGGGCTTGGGAAATAAAATGATAACATTGTAACTGAAAAAAMCCCCAAACCCTCACATCAAAGTATTCTTTTCTAAAATCTGATTTCATTTTGTTCTGTCCATTACTCCTCGTATTGCTTTCCAATTCTACCTTGCCCCAGCACTAAAGAGGAAATTTCCCCTCTGGAAGGTTTTTATCTTTTATGAACAACATCAGAACTCCTTTTGGTATTTTTCCTCTGAGGGTAAGAGGTATATAAACCAAAGATCATTTTGTTTTCCACTCTGACTGTATTACTGCACTTGAGGGGAAATTTGTCTTTATAAAAGGGTTTATGACATTTCAGTGAAATGCAGTATGGTAACACTTGATAACTTTCATTTGGTTTTATTGCTCTTCCTTTTGCATCAGATTTATGTGTTCTTCATGGAGTTATGAAAAGACAGGAAAACATAATTTTATCCCTGAATTTTCTTTTTCAAAATATAACTGAAAAATGTGAAATTTCAAAAATCTTATTATTTTTTCAATCTATAATTCTTCTCAGTCCAGGATTTCACCTTTTATTTCTATTTTTTTCTGAGATCTGTTGTTACAATAAGAGCTTTCTAAATTGAAATCTAAGGTGTATGCTAAGAGTAAAGAAACTATTGTAGGCATAAAAGATATTATTCAAAGATAATAGTGAACTACAGTTTTGTTTTAGAAGATTAAACAATTTTTACAACATTCTGTCCACAAAGCTTATGTAGATGGAAAATCACTTTACAGGAAGGCATTTAAAAAAAAAAAAAAAAAAAAAAGTGGTTTTTTTTTTGCATAAACTACTAAACTATTATWGTTTTATTTCTATTGCCCTATTTTTATTGGAATATCTGTCATTATTACATGTCAGTAAACTGCAAGCAGCTTTTAGTGCTTAAAGCTTTCCTTAATTATGTCTTGGAATACAGTATTTTTATTGCTGGAATATAATGCACATATTTGCACTCAAGAGGCCTAATGTAGTCCTTACAAAAGTCATCAAAATGCAGATTAAGATTCTTAGAATGGTTCCCTAAAATCTTAGGGACTTTTTAGATACAAATYACTGCTGGTTTAGATTAAAATAATGTTGTAACATATCTGAATGAGTGACTGTGTCAAATTATACTCTTACTTAATTGCAGTGAATATATGTCTCGCTCTTCTCCACTGAACTTAGAAATATTTTTTGTTGTTGGATCTTAGTTTTACATGTTTTTTAAAATATATTTTTACGAGAAAAAACAGGTCTTTCTCCATCTTTCAGGTTTATCATCCTATACCACTGCTGTAATTTCTTCCCTGGCAGAAGTGATAGAAACATTCAAAAGATATTTCTCAGTGGCTTTCATTATGATAACCACAACCATCTGTATGAGTAGAAAATCCCAGAGTGCATAATATCAAGCAACGTCTCAAGGTGCAATTCACCAATCTGGAAGCACCATAGATTGAGTTACACTCATAAATGAGCTTGAAGACCTGCAGGCAGTTGTGACTGCTCTCTCTAGACACTAATTGAGACACTATAGTAATGATGCTCATGCTAGAATGGAAAGTGAAGTTTCAGGTTTTCTCTTTGGTTTATGATTATTGCTTCATTTAAATAATTTATTTTGCATAAATTATACTCTTTTATTGCAAAACAAAACAAAATAAACCAAACAACCAGGGAAGAATACTCTACGGGTCTAGAGATTATGTTGGCAAACAGAAGCAGTATTCTGAGACAGAGATGTCCACTCTCAATTCTGAGATTAAGAATTACTGATGTAAATATTACAAGTGTTTCTGGGGAAAGTTCCTTTGAGGTCTTCTACATTATTTTTTGCCGTAAAATATATTGTGATTGTTTGTTTTCTGCAGGCATGATCTTGGCAGTCTAGCATTTACACCACACAGGGACAACAGATTGTCATGCAGTATAGATTGTGCCATTGCTAAACACTAATTTCCCACCGCTTAAAGAGAACAAAGCTGGGCTTAGTGACAAGATTTGTTCCATTTTTTATTCTTTAGCTAGAGCACAGCTCATATTGATCTTCTATTTTTCAAAATATCTTTTTAAATAGAGTTTCCTGTTTCCTAGCTTTAGAGCATGGGGACATTATTTAAGGCAAACTGTGTAGGCTCAGGCTTTCATAGTAATTCTGATTGCCTTGAAAAATAGGTTTCAAAACTATGTAGAAAGTACTGGTTAAAAATTCTGTCCTCTAAAGAGATTTTCAGGGAAGAGTTTCATTAGTATGAAAAACATGACTATCAGAGGAAGATAGCCAAAAAATGTTAGGYGATGCCTTGAATTACTCCAAGGGTACCAAGGATAATCGAGAAACATTTTTCCCTCTCAGTGCAGTTTATAAAAACTGAGGGAATTAGTCAGCGAATAACTAATTCAGAAATGGAAATCCTAATGATTTAAAASAAAGTAATTTTAGAAGAATATTCAGTGCTGTTGTTAACAGAAGTATTTTTAGGTCCAAGTTCTGCTTGCTCTTTTCTCCTGTTGGTTTAATACAAATGCAGTGTTGGCCTTTAAGCTGATTTCAGTGCAGATGCAAAACAGGCATGATTTTCTTTTTCTAGACTTTTCCCACTAGAATTTCTTTTCTGTAGTTCTCCTAAAAAAAATATATAAAAAAGAAAAAAGGGGCACGATGATTACCATCTGTCATTCTGAGTACTCTCAGCCATCAACTGTGGAAGGGGTTAATGGTGAACTATTAGGACTTTGAGAAGTGTAATTAAAAGGATGTACAGAAGATGTTTTAGCAGTGGAGATGTCATCGCAGGAAATGCTGTTTTGGAATAATTTGGAGGAAAATGAAAATACACAGAAACAAATATATTAATCACTCTAATTTACAGAAAATCTTTGTTTAGCTTTTTTTTAATAAACAACACTTTCAGCAACATGACAAGAGACTCCTTACCTTTACATTCCGCTTCTTTCTCTAATATCAACAGCTCAAAATATAGACAGTTTTAACTATGTGAACTAGCATGAAGGATGCTTTCAACTCAGAAAATATTTTTCACCTTGTCTGTGACAACAGTCATGAAGATTTTCATGACTAAAGATCCAGTTTTAGAATATTATTCTTCTCCTGCAGATAAGCCTGTGACCCTTTATGGACAATAACTATATTTTAAAGAAAAGCAGGTTACTTAAAAATAATTTATTCTAAATGCTAATTTTATGAGAAGTTTTTGTTTGGTTGGGTTTTTGGGGGTTGTTTGTTTGTTTGTTTGTTTGTTTGTTTGTTTAATTTATTTGAAAAAACCCTAATTAAAACACTTACAGAATGGGTGTATATACACAAAACTTTTAATAGTCTAATTGAGACAAACAGATAAAATAGAATCAACTAAAATAAAACTGCAATCTAAAAATGTTCAAGTAACTTCTCATGAAATAATCAATCTGTCATTTAGATTAGATCAAAGAAGAAAGGACAGGGTTTTTCATCCACAACACTGACAAAAATACACTCAACATATTTTCCCTGCAAAGGATTAGCTATGGGGTTTTTTCAGAGAAAACAAACATCCAGAATCAAACATGTTATCCTTGATAATGCCTTTTCTAGTTCTAACAATGTTACTTGTATAAATCACTGCATGGTCCAATCCTGTTGCTACTGACATAAACAGAAAGTAACCTGCTGACCACAAAGAAGTTAGGATTTTAGGATTTAGGTGGTTATGTTAGTTAGAGAAATGTTCCTATCAATGAACACATGCTAAATTATGAAAGTTAAAACAAACAAAAAAAAGCAATAGGTTATGCTGCATATTCTCTTTGGAAAGTTTAAACCATATGCTAAGCTGTGGAAAATGTTCTTTGAGCAGTAACATCTAGCTGCTTTTGCATATTCCAGGGGGTGCAATGCTGGCAGACTCCAAATTGCCTCCAGCCCTGTCATATGTTAAACAATCTTATAGGCTGGTTTATACTTTTAGGTGCTACAGGCATGATTCTGATCCTATTTGTACTGTTTTTTTTTTCTTGATACAGTTCCACCATCTGCATTTTGTACTGTGTATAAGAAAGGATATTCAGCCCTTATATTTAATCTTTTTCTTTTATCTGAAGACCTATGAATTTGCCATGTATTTGAAATCCAACTTCACAATTTATTTGAAAGTTTTACATACCTTAGGCTAACCCTGTAATGTTTTCTCCTATTTGTATCAGTTAATACAGATCCCAACATATGTTACTTTTCTTGTTCACATCCGCTTTTCATTTATTTTGGAAAAGTGTTAGGAAAAAACCACAATCTTCTTGTTTTAAGAGAAATTGTGGGGTTTTTTTCAGAGCAGATGATTGCACATTGCTTCATTTTCTGAGATGGTGGGTTATGTCTGTCTATTCATCGCTGTCAGTACATACAATTCTTCTTGTTCTTCTTGTAATTTTTAATATTTTCATCTAGGTAGATCCATGGTTTCTTTTAACTGAGATACAGGGTGCACATTTCAAGATAGCACCCTGATGAAGAACTCATTTAGTAATTTCAGTACTATGAATTTGCATTTTTTTTCATTGTCACACTAACATTTTAAGAACAAATGCATACACTTATGCTCATATCCACAATAAAGCCACACTCTTATCAGGTTCAGAGCTAGTGAAATGTTAAGCAAAGCCATATCAATCCAAGCTAACCATACATCACATTTAGCCAGTGTGTATTTCCATGCAGCTCAAGTTAATAGCATTTACAATGGCGAGGTCTTTGGCTTAATTGCCAACCAATCTGATGTGTCATGGTTTTAGTTTGATATTCATATCGGTGGTGTGCAATTAAGTAGATACTTCCCACCAAAGATACTTCGTAATAGRGGATATTTTTGTCTGATTCTAACTGTAACTTTCCTATTTTTGTGATATTCGATTTACAGGATGATTATTGCTTTCTGTATATGGTTTATGCATAATAATTAGGATGTGTAGGCCACCTGCTTGCATTAACAAATCCTTTCTCTTCACTTTAGGGTTACAGAAGGAAAAAAAATCTTTCACCCTACAAATCTACAACTACAACAGCAGATTATTTTTAAAAGTCACAAAACATCAATGTATGCCTTAATTATGGCTTASCATTTTATGCTTCTTTTTTAGCCATTCTTATTTTGCCATTGAACTATCCCTTCAGTACCTTTCCTTTAGCAATTAGGTGGTAAAGTATTTCCATGTATCTGCAAATCAGGTTATGGTCTGCTTTGATTGGTTGTGCAAAAGGTATTATATGCATGTCAACACTTCCTGTGAAAAATGAAGTGGGGACCAATCAGATCAACCTTATTCTGTTTTGTTTCAGTGTAGAATCACTGAGCTTTCAAATGGATGTTTTCAAGTCCTCCTGACCTTCATGATGCCCAAATGGCCTATAAACCTCCATACACATTTTTAAGACAGTAACATAAACATTACTCATCTTACTGGACCAGTTTCATGTACTGAGAAAATTCTGATATTAATTATGTCATTCTTGTGCAGGTGAGAACCTGAATTATTAAAAACATTTAATAATGTCCTTTTTTTTTTTTTTTAAGATTCTGTATTTCTTCTGTTCTGTTTCTCTGTAAAACCATGTTTACCATTTAGTGTTTGCATGCCTCACTGATACTAATTTCTCCACTTATCAGCTTCTTATTTCACAATACTACRGTGTAATACTGAGGTTTTGTAGAAATTAACACCATTTGATTCATAAATAGAAATCAATGTGGTTGTATAATACTTGTTATTACATGTAAATTAACGAGCTGATTTGTTATTTTCTCTTGAAGAGTTCATTAAAGGTGTAAGATTTTTTCTGTGAAACAAACTCTGATACTAAACTAGTCATGTTGTTGTCTTAACTTCAACTTTAACCAGGGGTGTTTCTTCTAWTGCTTGTATACTCTCCATCCAGGAGAATTAAATTCAGGTAGTATATCTGGGTGCCGAAGCCCAAATTCCAATTTAAGAACTGCTGCCAAATCACCATAATAATCAAAGCCCCTTAAAACAGCAATCTGCAAGCCAACATGGTGACTCTGAAGATTATTACTCCAGTCTGTTAGACAATCTGTTCATGAAGACTTTGGTTTAAGCCCTGGTATCACTCATTTGTCTGCACTTTGCTCTTGATTCTGAGCCATGAGTTCCTGACTGTTACTCAGAGGGGAATGTGGAACATTTGAAAACAGAGTTTTATAAGTGCTTTAACTGAACAAAAAACCAAAACAAAACAAAAGAAAACTTTAGGGACATTTCCTGGACATTATAAAATCACTAAAAAAAAGCCACATAATTTATTAGATTATAAAAAAAAATTAAGAATGTTGCTCTTCTTTATTTTTTTCCACCAGTGGGTTGTAAAACTTGTGTTAGTTAATACAGTTAGTTACTTACATCAGTCAAAGGAGGGTTTTTTGKTTTTTTTTTTTAAATATGGTTAGTCCAAAGTCGTAGAGAGAAAAAAAAATCTACAGAATGAAAATCAAACATTTTTTATTCAAATCTTTAGGTCACAATGCCTCTTCCATATTGTTACCAAGTATGATTCATTTCTCTATCAAAAGAGATGCCTGGACACACTGATTTTTGCAGTACTCTGTAGAACAGAAGCTGTTTAGCAAGGTATAAGGATTTGCTGAGAAAGTTATTGTCTCTGTATGTGATCCATGCATATTTACCAGTTTTTCTACAACATATGTATACACGTGTATATATATGTATACATTTGTATGTGTGTAAATGTATACACATATACATGCAAACATATACTCATGCATTTGCACACAGAACAAAATGCACAGCCTTACCCCAGAATAGCTTTGTAGACCATATGCCGTGGATGCTGAGATCTGGCACTGCCTCTGAACTCCTGGATTTAGAGTTTGGACAGCAAGTTAAAGTTTCCTCTCACTCCCTTCCCACATTTAGCATTCTTCACCAACAGAACTAGAAGAAATGTTATCCTTATGCCTCTCTGCCATTATCTGTTTCCTTTGTCTCTTAAATACCCTGCATCAGGCAAAGTGCAGAAAAAGAAGTTTAGTGTAGCTTGTAGAAAACAGATATTTACACAGAACACAGTCAAGTACTGTTAAGAATAACCTAGAATTGTGTTATCTCCATTCAGTTTTGGAAAACAGTTTCTGTTACCTTAACTATCTATTTGAATGGAAATCTATACCACCTTTCAGTCACTTTCATTATTGCAACACTGACTTATCTCCTTACATAGAAATAGTTTTCTCATTACTTAGTCAAAGAGTTAAAAATGAACTGTTGTGAGTGTCAAGTATTACCACAAGTTTTTGTCTAAGAGGAGGGCACTCATAGGAGAAACAGGGTGAGCCTAGGGAGGATCCCAKGCCTCTTTGATGTCCTGAAAATGCAGCTCAAAAACTTAATAACACACCCCTGGTCAAAGCAGTGATTTGACACCACATCTTATAAGCTTTCTCTTCTCAAATAGACAGAGTTTCAGCTTCATGTCTCATTAGCGCCATTCCTTCACTACAGTACCAAAAAGATAACTTTTCATTTGATAACACCTTATTCTTTTCCTTATGAATACTTTGTGGCCTGACAGCTACCAGCACTCTTTTCACAGCTTCAGTGGCTATGTTGACATCGGAAAATTCCAGTGTATTTTTCTGAAAGTAAGGCCAACTGGTACAGAAAAACCCCTGTCAGTATCTTTGTTCCCTTATTTTCCAAAACAGGATGGACAATTACAAACTGCCTTTTGCAAGTTCTCCATGGCCTCTATAAACTCCCAAACCTTGCTCAAGAATTGCCTGAAAGACTGAATTTTGTCTTGGGCAACAAACATGTCRAAGGATCATTTTTAGAGTTAAGTAGTGAGGCATACTTCTATTCGGTACTGAGGAGCATTCTCTGGCTCTATTAAATTGAAAAGTATTTTTTATTATTTTATCAAGAAACTTTTAAAAATAAATTTACATAAAATCATTTAGGTACATTATTTGGCCCAAAAACTAGGGAAGATTTCTTTGTTTCATTCGAAGATTGTGGCGTTGCCATCATTTTAAGTYCTTAAGAGATTGCAAACTCCCCTCAAGGTTTCAGCCTCTGTTTCCTGTGATCTTTGACAGCATTTAGAAGTTGACAGGTTGCCTGCAGTTTCTAGATGTAGTATTGTTTCTCTTGAGTGAGGAAGATGTGAGAGCTTTCCTTACTGACAGGTCTCAGTGTATACCCCACAGGTAGCTGACCCCCATTACACGAACTAGTTCTGAGAACATTCCTTTATTTTTCTTCCCCATCTAAAGAATGAAAGGCAATACCACAAAAAGGTTTTGATGCTCTCAGTTTCAGATTCAGTTTCAAGCATGTACATTTACATGCAGCTTTAATAATACAGTAAATCAAAGCCAGTCTCCTTGCTAGTCACTTGTCAGCTGATAGTGTAGATATTTGCTACCCAGATACTGTTAAGAATGCAGAAGAAAACAGGACATTGAGAGGCTAAATATATGGCTAAAATATATATATATATAAAATATATATATAAATATATATATTTATATATATAAATATATATAAGTATATAAAACCAAAACTTAATCCAAAATAACAACAGATCCTGTCGCTGCAAAAAGTGTCTCTTTTCATGAGCTCTGAAAACAGTTCACTTGGAATTTGGACTAAACAACTGAAAGCTGAAGAAGTCCAAGTTCAAGAACAGCTCTGAAAAACTCAAGATATTAGGAAACAGATGTAAGCTAAAAATAAAACCATTTAGAGCCAAGACAGATCCATGTTTGCAGCACTGCAAAAAACAGGCAGTTGTTGCATTTGCCCTACAGCAGCGTCCTGGTAATGACACTGGATACCTGCCAGTCGCTAATTATCCTTACACTAGGAACTTTAAATTGCTGCTTTCTTACACCTAATGTCTTCACTTTAGCCAAAGGCTCAAGTGGACCACCTTATCAGAATGACATAAATCTGATAATATAGTCTGCACAGACATCTCAGTGGCCTAAAGGGCTCCTGGGGCACTAGGAAGAGTTTTTTCTTAGTAAGGTATGAGGAGTCCATTTCATTATGACTTCTACGCTTCGATGCATAGAAATTGGTGTTYGGACATGGTTTGTATTTTTATGTTTCTGTTACACTCTTAAGCAAAGGAAGTGTGAAGATTGCTAAAGTAAACTAAACAAAAAGGAGGAGAAGATACTTTGCATGTGTGTACATTTATGCATGTCTGTGCCAAGAGATGAAGGGATGTAGTAGCTTAATACTACATGTACACAGTCATTACACATTTCTTATGTTTCGCATACATGTAATAGTTCCTGTTATTAAAGTCAAATAGCTCTCTGTGTTCAGACAATATTATATAAATATCTTATATGTACATAAGAAATATTCTCAGCCTTGAAGGCTTTATAAATTGAACCRTCATATCAAGAGAAATGTAAGTTATTCGGAAAATATATGTGATCCTCACTATTGAAATATGAATTCAAAGTTGTGAAAATATTTTTCAAGTGAAAATCTGAGAAAATATGATCACTTTGCTCAATATAATCAACTGTATGTTTATGAAAAAACACTGGTATCACACAAACTCTTTCAGAATTAAGTTAATATATAGTTTACAGGATCAGTTGTTTTGCTGGTTTCACTAACTGTATTGGTATTAGAAATACTGCTTCGTGTCAATAGTTTTTAAGCTGTACATGTGAGGTGGATTCCAGTCGTGGATTTCTCAGAATTTCAGCTGATAAAGCAAGAAGCCTTAAGCCTTTAACGTTGTGCTGCTAGTATTTGTTTTAAGTTTTTTCCTTATATTTATTTAAACTATTAGGCACATATGCACAGGAATTGCTCTTGTGAGTGTGATGCCTTAGGATTTTAGCTTTTATATTTTTCAAATCCTGTACTGCGTTAGTGTATAACTCCAAGTTCCACATAGATTGTTAGTTAACTGTCTTCACATTTTGGTCAGACAAAATAATCCCTCTAGGCCTGATATCCAAGGACACCCTACTGTCTCAGGCCCCAAAAAATATAAACAAAAGTGAATTGGGGGGGAAGAAAACTGGGGGTATATGACTTCATTATCTGAAGATATAATTGGAGGATTAACCCCTGGTATGTAAATGGACCAAACTGATAACTGTCAAAAAACTTGTGACTCTCATCATTTTGGTGTAACCCCTCTTGGAGACTTTTGACTGCCCAAGGTGTACCTGTTGAAGGCCTTTAATAAATACCTACTTTTATTCTCTTAATCTTGTCTAGCCTCTGTTCTAGGTAGCCACTCCAAGGCATCAAGTGAATATTATCAATGTTTCCTTTGCTTCTATAAGATAGTGGGCATTAGGTACAAGTGTGAAGACATTTCTTATTGCAAAAAACCTTTTGTTTCATATTTTGTTTTGTAAAAATATTGCTTYGAGAGGTACAGATGTACCAGGCTAAGATTACTTAGCAGGTAGTACTTAGCTGACTGATACAAGTGGGTGTGCAGACAGGCTGAAGAACTTAGTCCTAGTTTGTTCTTCCTTGAAAATATTATATAAGAAATATTTTAGAACTATTTTTGG
The DNA here is from genome assembly GCA_003546035.1 of Mixornis gularis. Taxonomy (NCBI): domain Eukaryota; kingdom Metazoa; phylum Chordata; class Aves; order Passeriformes; family Timaliidae; genus Mixornis; species Mixornis gularis. Next base: position 1,691,332 of record QVAJ01000040.1, on the reverse strand, counting down.
GTTAGCACAGCATGCTTTTGAAGATGTTTTCTTCCAAAAAATACAAAAGCATCACACACTTGAAATACTTTTGTGTGAAAGTATCTGCTGTGATAAGTGGACTGAAGGCTTTTAGTGCAGGAAATCCTAAAACACTGCTGTTTGTTAAAAATGTCTATAATTCAACACAAGCAGGATGGAATCTTTGAGCTGCAGACTTCTCCTTTAGATGGATCATTTGCTGTATTTTAAACTTATTGTCAGATAGATAAATTCAAAATAGTTTCTTATTTATCACAAACCTGTCATTGTGAAATAAGAAAAAAAAAAACTAAAAAATCAAATGAAAAGGAATAATAGCATCATAGTGTAGCATCCACATTTTTTTTCCTTGAACACACTCTTGTAAAAAGCTAGTTCCTCTTGGTAATAATAATAACAACTACAAAAYAGCCCCAGAAAACAACTTTTCCATGCTCAACTTCCATTGTGAAAGAGAAGCACACGTGGTAAGAACTTGCTTTGATGGATTTGAGAACAAAAAGACAACATATTACTGACAGTTCCCAGAATACAATAGTTTTTTCACCATTAAGATGATACTTGAAACTCACAGAAATGGAAACAGGAATCTTTACATTYATATATCTTGAAGAATTCAGGATATTTCTTCTTTAGCTTAGTTACTTTCCTAAATAGACCAGTTATTATTATTACCAATCCATCGCAAAAAATCATGCAGAGTCTTAGTATCATGTTGCCAAAAGCATTTGCAGGACACTGCCCTTGCAATCCAAACAGGGAAGCAAATGATGCCTTTTCCCAGAATAATTTGATGTACAAGGAGTTATTTATACAGAGATAATACCTATAGAGTTGGCCTTCRTTCTTCATATCCAGACATTTGAGCTAAATCTCTTCCTTCAGAAGAGGACAAAGGAAGAAGATTACGTCTGGTATCGCTTCCTTTTGAACACCAATAATAACACTATTAATCTCTTTTTAATTGTAGCRAGAACAAAGTCAAAGGAGTGAGACGTGTCTTTGTATCCTTCTCTTTTTCCGTCTAGTTCTTTGAATTGAGAGCATTGTCATAATTCACATTCCTGAATTTTAAAGAAGAATAATGTCCTGTGTATAGTATACAAATTTACTTTCTATTTTTCTGCATTGTTTCTTAATGGTCAGTCTCAACATTACTTTATGTTTGTTTACATACTACAGTCTACAAAACAAAAAGAGCAAAAAAAAAAACCTTTTCTCATGAGAATAATTTACAATAMACATAATAGTGAACATTGACTGCACTCTTGAACCATATGGGGCATTGACTTTAGATGTCCAATTGTAAATGCTATATGTAGAACTGTTACAGCCCTGCTGACTTCACTGTGATCCATCATGCAGACATGATGTTCAAATATCCTGATGAAGTTTTCACTGCAAATGTAGGCTCTTTCTAATGTGACTTACTTGGCCTTAACAGCTTTCTTAAAGAAAAATAATTCTCTATTATTATTAAAACAGAAATAGGCAAACAAAAGCTAGTAATGTTCAAAGCTAAACGTGAATTAATAGTGACACCCAGTGGTCAGGCAAAATTGCTGTTAATTGCTCTAATATTCCCCATGGAAGGTGCTGAGATTTGCTAGTTAGAGGATGAGGTTCAATGTATTTAGTCATCATTATCTCAAGGCCAGTCTGTTGCTAATTTTGACAACATGGCATTAATTAGACCTAAGGTCATTGAGTGCTGTGTTCAGTGCTTGTTTCTTGATATTGTTTACTTTTGCTGACATTCCAGATAGTAATCATATCAATAGACTATAACAGCCAGTATTAGAGATTACAAAACAGACTCCAAAATTAACAAAGAGCATTTATACACCAGAGCATAAGTCAAATGCCTTAGAATAAAAGGAGTAGGGGAAAAATTGARTTTCTCTCATCTTTTTTATAACACTCATTTCAGTAGACTGCAGTCCAAAGCAAGAGGATTATAATATGTGAAAAATCAGTTTCGTCTTGAATTAGATAAAATCCAACAACTTATTGATAACTTCAGTGCAATGAAATTCTGAGGAAATCTCTACAAATGGTGTTTCCAAACTGATTTATATTCTGAGATGTGTTCTAAGATGTGCACTGATTTCACTCTGCAGCTGAAGATCCCAGAATGTCCTGCTGCAGCTAGAGTTAATGCTTCCAGACACTGCTGTCACAGCTCCAACTGCAGCAAGTGGCTCTTCCCTGGCCTGACTTACTGTACAAACTGAGACCCTGGAATATTAAATGCTCACTTTGGCAAAAGCTGTAGTATGAATCTGCCTCATGTGAAGATGCCAGAGGCACTGAATCTTTGGGCAGCCCAACCAGAGTCCAGAGAAGATATGAAACTTATTCCCTGAAGTCTAGAAAACTCATCAAACCCAGCATGTTTTGGAAAAAAACATTTGTGATTCAGTTAGTTATCCCTTTTATGGACATGTGCATGTGAAATGCAAGTGTATCTTTTTTAAAAGGCTGATATGCAATGGGACAGTAAGGGCTCTATATACAAACTAACTACAATGAATAATTTGCTTTATCATGGTGTATTGTATTTAGTTATATGACAAGGCTCTGATAGTGGTGGGGCTGCAGGGTTGACTTGTGTGAGAAGCTGCCAGAAGCCTCCCATTTCTGACAATTTCAGCCAGCTCCAATACACCCCTTCAGCTGGCCAAGTCTGAGTCCATCAGTGGTATTTGTAGGACATCTGCGAGAGCAAAAATCTATTTCAGGTTAAAAAAAATCTGCACGGCAGCATTTGAGAAAGGAATGAGAATATGGGAGAGAAACAGCTCTGCAGACACCATGGTAAATAAAGAAGGAGAGAGAGGATGCACTGTAGGAACTGGCATAGGCATTCTCTTGCACCCTGTGATGAAGATTATGGTGAGGCAAGCTGTTCCCCTGCTGCCCATGGAGTACCCCACAGTGCTTCAATCTATGGAGAGCCCATGGAGCAGAAGGCTCTGGATGGGAGCTGTGGCCCATGAAGAGGAGACCATACAGGTTCAAGAATTTTGACAGGACTTGTTGAACCTGCAGAGAGCCCATAGAGGAGCCGTCTGCTCCTGAAGGATGGCAGTCCTTGGGAATAACACACACTGACTGGAGCAGTCAGTTAAGGAGTGCCATGTGGGTGGGGCCCCCCACTGGAACAGGGCAGGAGCATGAAAAGGAATCAGTGGCAGAGGTAAAGTGTTAGCTGAACACAACCCCCATTCTCCATCTGCCTGTACCACTCATGGGGAGAAGGTGGGTGATTCAAGGGCAAAGTTTAGTCTCAGAAGAGGGAGGGTGAGAGGAAGGTGTCTTTTGTTTCTTTTTATTTCTCACGTTTCTACTCTGTGCCTAATTAACAACAAATTAAATCAATCTTCCCCACAATTACTCTGTTTTTCTTCTGATGGTAACTGATGAATGCTCTTCCTATCTTGACCCATGAGCTTTTTATTGCTATTTTCTTGCCCTGTCTTGATGAGGAGAAGGAATGAGAGAGCGCCTTGGTGGATGCCTGGCAGCCAGTCAAGGCCATTACACCCTAAGTATTCACATAAGTCTACCTCCTTGGCACTTCTATCAAAGGAGAGGACCTGTAAATGCAGAATCTGTGCTCCAGCTGGGTTTAACACACAGCACTTAGCTTGCTTGAAAGACAGATCAAGAACAGAGCAGCTTTCAGTCAAATATACCAGCAGTCCTAAGAGCATTGAAAGTGATTTTTGAGAGGCTGCCATTGTAATTTGCAGTCATTATGCAGGTGAAGTGAATCTCACTCTCAGAAACTAATGGGTGTTTCATTCAGAAGCATTATCCTATCTGTGTGTGTGGTAGAGAAATGATTAAAGGACATTTTGTATCCTGTTATTAGTATTATAACTGAGCATTATATTACCATACAAAAAATAGTTCTCACAGCAACCATCCTCCCATGCAATTTCACGGAACTGAAACTACAATTTTGCTGAAGATCTGTTGTTTATCATCCAGTACTATGAAGCTGAGCCACTAGTAGATCAGGGTTTGCCTTAAAGTCATTGATTTTTAAAGTAGAATAATGGAATGAATGCTCAAAGGACAGCTTAAGTGAAAAGGTGACAGAGAGAAAAATTAAACAACAAAATTCATTAAATAAAGGATTCTTTGTCTAAGAACCAAAGATCATGATAAAAAAGAAAAGCATTGCAAAAAAGTATGTGAGATTACAGCAGCTGTTACTCAACAATGCAATTCTCTTTTGATTTTTCTCATTTTAATGTCTTACCCACTTGGTTGTAGAGCTTACAATTAAAATACAAGTCTCTCCTTACAATTAGTCTCTTAGAATCATACAATTATTAATGTTGAAAAAGACCTCTAAGATTATCAAGTCTAGCAAATCAACAAAGCACCGACACTGTGTTCACCACTAAACCACGACATCAAATGTCTTATCTAGACATTTTTTAACATTTACAGGAATGGTGACTCAACCACTTAGTTGAGTAGCCTGTTCCAATGCTTGACAAACCGGTCTGTGAAAATGTTTGATTTTTTTTAATATCTGATCTAAACCTTCTCTAGTACACCCTGAGATCATCTCCTCTCATTCTGCCACATGTCACCTGAGAGAGGAGACTGACCACCACCTGGCTACAAGCTCCTTTCAGGGAGTCATGGAGAGCAATATGGTCCCTTCTCAGCCTCCTTTTCTCCAGGCTAAACAACCCCAGCTCCCTCAGCCACTCCTCGTTAGACTTGTGTTCCAGACTTTCACCTCCTGTTTCCCTTTTCTAGACATCCTCCCAGTGTTTTGAGGTCCCTTTTGTAGTGAGTATCCCAAAACTGAAGACAGGGTTTGAGGTACCAAGTACGGGGGGAATGAACCATATGGAGCAAAAGTAATAGAAATACCTCTGTTACATAGAGTTCATGGGGTCTTCTTTCCAAAAAGATTGAACAGGTTGATGCATATCGTTGGTCTTCTGCAATGCTTAGTGAGAAACAAACACTTGTGGTTCATTTGTTAGGAGAGGTAGCCTATGAATTTACACTTTTAATCAAAAATTCTTAGAGTCACTAAGTCTCCAAAGAAAATGTTCCTAACTCAAGATATCAGGCACTTTTGAAGGGTCTCATGTTGGGTAGCAAAAAATATTTGAGACCTCTCACCATTTGGCAAACTTCTGATTTTCCTTCTTGCAGTGGCACCCTGAAGGCCCTCATGTGCATGGTTTACAAAAACAAGAGGAAAAATATCATGAGAGGAGAATCACTCATAGAAAGCTGCAGACAGAAGTCGAGTAAAGGAGTTCAGAAACACTTTTCCAGTTTGGTGCCAACAAAAGTCAGGGTAATAATTGAGCCTTTGAGGAAATGGCACTGCCCTACTTACCTCCCTGCCAATGAAACTGAGAAATTCAAAGGTAAAAGAATCACAGAGTATATTTATTGAAAGAGTAGTGAAAAGTCCTTTTCAGTGGGAGCTCTCCCAGGAGACACAAAAGGAGCTGCTACACCTCCAGTCATACTACTACGATTGTTACTTTTTTTGGGTAGCTTGGGCAATTCCACAATTACACCTCCTAAAGTGAATCTGCAAAGCAAAGTTTGCAGCACTGTCTGGTTATCTGTATGTGATTCCAACACTTCTTCCAACTTAATGTCATGGCTGAACACAGGGATGATAGCTGGTGAAATAACTTGTGATTTTTTGATGATTAACGCTTTAAGCAATTCTTCACATACAAGTCAGTTCTTGGTAAGAACTAAAAACTTATTTCTCAAAGCAACATATAAATTAAAACCATGAACTGATAGAGAGATGGATAGATTGCTAAAACTGGTAGGAAACAGATCTTGTGATTGTACTGGACTTTTCTCCAGCTGTTCTGATAACAATACTGACAGTTCTGCTTTCATTTAATTCACAGTATCTGTACAATATTGTAGATTGAAATCAAATGATTAGACAGTTGACCAAGCCTTTAAAAAGTGAAAAATTCTAGTACAAGGGTTGTAATTAAGATAATAGAGGAAAATGAAAGAATCAACTTTGATCATCAGAGTATAGCAGTTAAACTCAGCATCTGAAATCCTTTAAACAGAGACACACAATTCGATACAATTTGTTTGATAATCGTCAAATTATACCCTTGAAGAACAATAAAAGATTGCAGGGCTAGTTATTCACTAAATCCTACAGGAGTATAGTTCACAAGTCAGAAAGGTCAAAGTGTATTCTCCCTTCCCTATCAATAAGTTTCTCTGCTGTTTGAACTGGAAAAGTATAGATTGTTGTTTCTTTCTTTTTAATCTTTTCTTCCCAGTAACCTACATTTTACAATGTGGGATCAGGCTGCTTGTAATTTGCTGTTGCAGTGAAACTGTGAGCAAAATAGTAACTGATGTATTCTCAGCTGGCAGTTAAGGCAGTTACCTAAATATTCACCAGGAGCATTTTGCCTCTACTCTTTGCACTACCCACCTATAGTCCAGTTCTGYAGCATTCTGTAGTTCATAGTAATGCAAAACTCTTCATCTCCACTTGTTGGAAATATATCTTGGAAAGCCAACCTGACTGAGTAAAAAGGGACTAAAGAATCATACTATAGATATTGAAATGGAACTAAGATGGGATTTGCTTTTGGTTTTTTTGGGTTTTTTTTTTTTCCCTAGTATTTTATAAGGCCTGAATTCTGGTAGAGATTGCTGAAATATGAAATTTGTTTGGATCCAAATACTATCTCAGAATAGCTCTTCTGAGTAGGAATTGATGGCTTGGGCTCTTAATCTATCAGGCATTACCATACCTTTATGCATATAAAATAACCAAAGCCTATTTTACTCGAAAAGCACTTATATTTAAAATATACCATGTAATCTCTAGCAGCAGAATAAACTGAAAGTATTACAGACTGTTAAGGTGATTCATTTGCAAAGCCAACAATTATGCAGCCATTTAATTTTGCTCTTACCTATTAGCACTAATATCCTGGAAAAGCATGTTAACTTTCATTATAACAAAGAGCACAAAATCCATTGTAAAACATATTTGTTCACAGTAACCAAACATCGCCTTTGTCATGGTTTAACCCCAGCCAGCAGCCAAGCTCCATGTAGCCCTTCACTCACTCCCCCACCAACGGGATTGGAGAGAGAATCGAAAGGATAAAAGCTGGAAAACCTGTGAACTGAGATAAAGACCGTTTAATAGGGTAGGCAAAATCCATTCACACAAGCAAAGCGAAACAGGGAATTAATTCACCACTTCCCATGAGCAGGCAGATGTTCAGCCATCTCCAGGAGAGCAGGGCCCCATCATACGTAATAGTTACTTGGGAAGACAAACACCATCACTCCAAACATTCCACGTTTCCTCTTTCATCCCTCCACTTTATCTACTGAGCATGATGCCAAGTGGTCTGGAATATCCCTTTAGTCAGTGTGAGTCACTTGTCCTGGCTGCTTCCTCCCAGCTTCCCATTCACCTTAAGCCGCCCTGTTGTTAGAGCAGTATGAGAAGCGGAAAAGGCCTTGGGTCTGTATAAGCCCTGCTCATCAATAATAATAATAAAAAAAAAAAATCTATAAATTACCAACCCTGTCTTCAGCACAAATCCAAAACACAGCCCCATACCAGGATCTGTGAAGAAGATCAACTCTATCCCAGCCAGAATCAGCAGAACCTTCCAGAGAGCCTGGCACTCAGGTAATGGACCAAGACACATCCTTGCAATTGTTGTAAAGTTTATAAAATATACTACTGGTGTTCATTATTGATTCACCTGGTTTCTAGCTGTTTATAAGTTTGAACAGCATCTCACTTTTATCTCATGCTTATGTTCCAGACGATGGAAATGTAAAATAACAAACCTCATGTCCAACAAATAAAAAAAGAAAAAACAAAAAAAACTGTGATTTAAAAACCGACCTTAGTGAAATATTTTCTTTTTGTAAAAAATATTTAAGAGGCAAACATTTCATATGTCGTTGAAAATTATAGACAAGGATTTGAAGAAGATTAATTGAGTACTGAGACCAAGAACAGTAGCTCAGCTACCTTACCTCTTTCCTATAGTGTCACGACTGAATCATATGTTCAAGTTGAATAGAAGCTGTTGTTTGGAAACTCAATCCCAAGAACTAAAAATTGTCCTTTAGCCCTGGTTTAGGACACCAACTTGGAACAAGACAGCTGCTAACTTATTTTTAAGACTTTCCTTAAGAGCTTTCCTGGATCTTGTCTAGTACCAAAGAAATTGCCTAAAGTAAGACAATAGACATTACGTATTTGAAGGAGAAATGGCAGCAACTGGAAGAATGAAGGACCAATGAGGATATGCCTGTAAGGTGCCATGAAAGTGGTTGGAGAAACACACAAATTTCAGCTTACAGATCACTACAAAATAGAAATAGTAAAGGGGATTTATATTTATTAGCATTGTATGCTGAAAGATAGTGATTCGCTGAAAAGAAGCTATTTGTCAAAAGTTTTGGAAGTTTCACATAATGGTTGAAAACTTTCTTAACTAAAGACATTGTAGTGGAGCCTAGAGTAAGGAATAATGGATACCTCTCAGAAGCCTTTACTTTCTCTAGCAGAAAAAGGCAATGGTGCCCCTTTTTGCCCTCCCTTTTTACCATAATTCTGGGACAAATCAGTCAAAGAATCCAACACAATAATAGAGTTGAAGGTATAAAGATATTGGACATCCTGGATAGAATTTCATTATATGCCGTTGTTGTYGTTCTTTTCTTACCCAATCCGTATTAATCCCTTGGGGGCAGAAGCCAATGAATTAAAAAGTTTGAAGGAGCCTCACTGTAAAATTGTAATCAAAGAAAGTTCAAGATTCAATGTATCAAATTTTCAATAACAATATATGAAACCATACTAAATATGGCTTCATTTGGACTAAACATTCAATTGGGTACTTTTGAGCGCAATTCTCGCATTGTGCTGGTGGTCATATGATCTCATTTCTGTTCAGCTATATAGGTCTATTGACCTTGAATAGTGTAACTATATAATGGATATAATAATAAAACTACCCTGCTTTTAGGAAGAACTTTTCACCCAAGGATGTCAAAGTATTTTAGAAAAGAGGTCAGGATCATTATCTGCATTGGCTGGGGGAACAGGAGCCAAAGAAGAAAACTGACTTGACCAAAGTTGTCTAGAAGACCTGTAATATGGCCAAAAAGAAAAAGAGTCTTTTGTGTTTTGGTGCCAGCATCAGGAGATGAGACACAGCATAGCAAGATTAAAGTTTTCTCCAATCTTGCTTTATTGCTCCATTATTGTGATATGTGAAAGTGCTCCAGATATGGATGTGTATATTGGGCAGAAAATTAAATCATCTTAGCTTTCAAAGCTTTTCCATCAAAACCAGCTTCATTTCAATAAACTAATAATATCACATTCAAAACCATGTATACATGCAGAAAAAAATTACCACAGTTGCAAATATCAGTAAACCCTAAGATTTTAAGAGTTTACAGCATAGATGAAAGAGTTATGAGAAAAGATGTGTTGGTCAACACTAAAGTAGAGGTAGGGGTTAGCCTAAGTAGGCTTAGGATAGGGCCTTGGCAGGTTTCATCACTGTTTGCACATGGAGTATAGATTTGAAGGGGAAAGTGAGACACTGTCTGATTCCAAAATCTTTTTTATTGAAATATCAATGTCATTAATGGGCTATGTTTAGACCTCCTGAAAAGCTAAATTGTAAACCAGTGCTTTTTCTCCCCTAACAGTTTTCCAAGGCTTTCTGCAGAAAATATTGTGGAAGAATTGGAAGAAATTACTATTATACACTGAAGACATCTTGGCTGATCACAGGCTCTAGTCTCAGAGCATCAGGAAAAAGATCTGTTGGAGGAAACCTAGGCAGGCAAAGATTTGAGGTGGTTATACCTTATGGTACTTTTGTCAATGGAGATCAATATGCTTAAAACTGAAGAAGTCAAATTTCATTAGATTGTAGACTATGGTATTCGTTTTTTCAGACAGTGAAAACCTGAAGATTCTGGCCATGCCCACTATGTCTTTGCAATACAGTTTCTCTTTTGCATTCTGAAATCCAAACAGCTCAGATGATGTCTGAGTAGTCACAAACTCTACAAGACTTCCCTGTGCCCTAAAAAGCTTCTGTTTATGGCACCTCTGTAACATGACTTTCTGCTTCTTGTTACTCAGTGAAGATGTTCGGCTTCTACATAACTAGTCTGCTCCCTGGCTCAGTGCTGTGACTTATTTTTTTGCCATATTTCGTTTATGTCTTACAAAATCTTTCACCTTGAAGAGTTATGGCTACTTCCCACATAAAGGTGACATATCCCCCTCAATTCAGAGGGTTTTGACCTGGTCACTGCCCCTCAAAGAACTTTTATACAAATGAAAAATGATCAAATCAAAAGCTACTGTCTGGTGTGAGAGTTCCAGCTTCTCAATGTTCACCCAGATGCTCCTAAAAAGGGATTATCAGTCTCTCAATATTTAAAATAGCTACTAAGAAAATCAAGTTTTTCTATCTTAATTTAAAAGCCTATAATTTATTTACCTCATCACTTTCGTTTAAAGAACTGTCAATTTTTAATACAGTGAAGATGTGTAAGAGCTAAGTTGACTGACATCCAGCCATTGACCCACAGACATAAATAACTGCCATAATGAGGAATAGAGTAAATATCGACTAGAGGATTTGTTCAGTATTGCTCCCATAGAAGAAATAAATGTCAAGGCATTAAAGTGTTTTTCAGTGAAAAATATGTATATATGTGTTTTTTTCTGTCTCCTTGTCACACAGTATCCGGTGTGATATTTACAAAATAATTTAGATAGCTCAATACATTAAAGCCAACTTTTGGAAACGTGTTACAGATACAATTCCCAAAGGCAACACAAGAAAGTTAGATGTTTCATCTGCAGCTGCTTTAATAACAAAATGAAAAACTGCAATCCACTTTTATTAAAAAGTCTTAGAATGCCTCAGGGAAAAGTGGGATCATAGTTTTAAATTTCTTTAGGTGACACAAAAAGTCATTATCTTTTACCCAAGACTGCATTGTGTTTGGTTCTATAAAATACAATGAAGGCACATCTGCAGCAACTTGTAAAAAAAAATATACAAGAAGGCACATATGATGATAGTTTTTACATTTGCAATGTTTCAAAGCAGTAGCAATTAAGAATTTTTATATGAAATCTTGAAGCAAATGCAACTTTRTCAGTTTTGGGAAAAAAACCCAACAAAACAGCAAAAGAAAAAAAAAATAGCAAAGAAAACAAAGCACCAGCTTTTTAATACCTTCAGTGAGCATCATGATATCCAGGCTATGCTATACAGTCTGGTTTTTATTTTATTCCACAGGACTCTAATTTCTAAGCTTGTTTGTGCCTGTGCATGTTTCCATACATGTCTTTCTGTGCCTTTGTGTATGAAATGGAAATTGTGATTTCCAGTTGTTCCTTACTTTTAGTTAAATTCAGAGTTAAAATTTACATCACTCTTAAACTACAAAATGCATGCAAACACAAAGCTAGAATAAAAATAAGCTAGAATAAAAATGCCTAACTTTTATCAGGCATTTAGGCCACACAAATAGGTGATTTATGTTGTAAAACATTTGCACTATGCAAAATAATCTATGTGTATGATTGGACTTTTAGTTTATTGAGGTTTTTTTGACGGATTTAATATACTGGACCAGGCCTCTACACATGTTTACATTCTTACCAGACTTCAAACAGCAATTTCATTTGTTTGACAATTCTTGAAAAAAATAATTGTATCAGCTTATGTTTTGTTAATAAATTTTATAAGTAGAATAATTTTTTCCTATCTAATCATAGAAATTCAGAATCATAGAATGGTTTGGGTTGGAAGAGACCTTGAAGAATTAGCCCAACACCCATACTATGGGCAGAGACATCTTTCACTAGACCAAGTTTCTCAATGTCTCATTCAACTTGGCCTTGAACATTCCCAGGGAGAGCGCATCCACAGCTTCTCTGGGAATTATTTCCCCCACCCTGCAGAGTGCAGAATATGGTTACATCTTAGATGGTTCTATAGCTCTTTAAAGTGGAATAGAATGTGCCCTTATTACACCCTATTACGTGATTAATTGAAAGTTTTATGCATACTGTGACCATGAAATAGCTATTTGGTATGACAAAAAAAGAAAAAAAAATCATAAACACTGATCATGTTACTGAAAATGTGATATGTCCTCTTAGGAACAGAAATAAAATGTCTAGACATGTACCCAGAAAGCCCATAAGTACCTTAAAATGGTAAATATTTAGGACCTAGTAACTTTGCGAAAACTTGATCATTGCCTGATTTGAAACCTATGAAAGACATTGGATCTGTGGGAAAATGATCTATGCTATATAAAAGATGTAAATTAGTCTGGAGGTCCAATTGTTAACAGAATGTTACACCATCTAGATGAGACAAAGAGGAAACTGAAAAGTGTATTAATACTAATGGAACTGTAGAGAAAATATGAATCACATAAAGATTTTAATGAAAAGTTGAAACACAAGCTGTTGATACAGTCTAGAGAATTTGAGACGTGCACAGACAAAGGATATTAATATCAAAGCATGTTGGAAAATGACCAGAGAGATTTCTTCAGGCAATCAGTCCACAGGGATAAAAATATTATAGTAAGAAATAAACAAACTGTGATTGATTTTTTAAAAAAGATCTATTGAAAAATAAGGCATCATGTAATTCAAGGTAAGCTGAAAACAAACTAGTGAGTAGGAAGAGGTTATTAATCAAAGTCATTACAATTTACAAATCAGTCTGAGAACATTAAGTAATTGGTAAACACCAGCAAGGAATAGAATTTATAATCATTTCTTGAATAGTGGAGATAATTTATATTTTGAGTTTTAAATATATTTATCATCAAAAAAGGGTACAAATAATTATAGATGCACAATTAGTTAAGCATTGGAACAGGTTCTCCAGGGAAATGGTGGAGCTTCCTGGTAGAAGTGCTCAGAAAACAATCACCAAGTATCTCGCAGCCACACCCTGCCTCTTGCCCCATCGGCGAGATCTGGGAGAGAATTGGACGGGTAAAAGGTAGAAAAGTCATGGGTTGAGATCAAGACAGTTTAGTAGGGTAAGCAAAACCCCCACACACAAGCAAAGCAAAACAAGGAATTAATTCACTGCTTCCCATGGGCAGGCAGGCGTTCAGCCATCTCTAGGAGGGTCCCATAACATGTTACAGTTACTTGGGAAGACAAACATCATCACTCCAAACATCACTCCCTCCCTTCTTTCCCCCCCACATTATAAACAGAGCATGATGCCATATGGTCTGGAATGTCCCTTTGGTCAGTTGGGGTCACCTGTCCTGTCTGTGTCCCCTCCCAACCTCCCATACACATCCAGCTTCCTTGTCAGCCTGGCAATATGAAAAGCAGAAAAGGCCTTGGCTCTGTGTAAGCCCTACTCAACAATGACAAAAATCACTATTTTGTCAACCCTGTGTAGAGCACAAACCCTAAACACAGGCCCATATCAGCACATATCTTTCACAAGTAGATGTGGCATTTTGTGATATGGTTAGTGGGTATGGTGATATTCTGTTGAAGGTTGGACTTGGTGGTCTTCAAGGTCTTTTCCAACCTTAATGATTCTGTGAAAACTGAAAGGCAGATTTTCCTTCTTCAGGAAAAGGAAGCATGACTTTCTAAAAGTGGACCCATGGATTTGCCTGTAGTCTAGTATATACTCTCTAAAATTATGTCAATTAAATGTATTTAAACTAGTTTTGGGCTTTCTCATGAGAACAAATAATTTTACAGTTCTGGGAGGTCTATCTGATGACTGATGTCTGCACTAAAACTTTCAGCATGTCAGCTGACTAGGACATCAAACCCAACAACAAAAAACCTAGGCAACATTCCTGGATTATAAATGCACTTTAATTTATAAAATGCCATCCATTATTGGAAGAAATTCTATTGAATAGATGAGGAAGGTGCATGTTATGCTTTAACTACCAGGTTAAAACTATACCAAAGATAATAAGAAAGGATGGGATTTTTTGGAAAGATTTTATGTCATCTTTGTTATTTGTTTTATCATTATCTGTAAAACTAAACTATTTAAAGAGAAAGGTATATAGCCTATAATAATAGCCATTTAGATGCTTTTTGCAAGTATGTTTCATATCCATGAAGTGAAATTATTAATTTTTCAAATGTGTGGATTTTCAGAAAACATGAGAATGGCATTCAGATAAAAGTTAGTGACACTTTGTGGTTGTGTGCTTTTACCTAGGTTTTGGTGAGCACTGTGTTTTGGGGGTTTTTTAAGAAACCAAAAGTAACAGAGGAGAGGGATATTATTACATGCAGTAAAATCTCATGGAAAAGCTTTTCTTTCCAGATCAGGTGGATATAAAAATATTAAGAGAATTTTAAAAAATAATAATTAAGAGGTTTTGATGTTTGCTCCTGTAAAAGATGAGGGCACACTTCACCAGATCAAATATAACTACTCAGCTTGTAGATCAGTTTTAGCTCTCTTAGTCAAAAAGTACATATTTTGGAGGGAGAGACTCATTGCACACTAAAGAAGTATGTGTGTGTTCTGATTAATTCCCTAAATAATTTTTTTCTCGATTTGTCTATGAGCAGGGGAAATTGGATGACTACTTCGTCTTCAGAGATTTCAGAATTTTAACAGAGAGCTTCTTATTCAAACCACTTACATGTTGAAGGAAAATTAAATGAAAAATGTAGTTTTTTTCAAAGTGAGCCATCATACAAAGTGGACAAAGTATTGTATAGGGATTTAAAAAGGTCAAAGTTTATCAGGATTTTTTTTTTTTTAGAGAAACAATCATTTAGGAAAGGGACACATGCCTTACAAAGTTATAACAAAAGAAAAGGAAAAGAAGCTGCTCATTTTATTGCTGAAAGCTATATTATACTAGATATATTAATGAAAAGATAAGTGACAGAAAATATATAAGCCTCAAATGAAGGATATCTCACCAGATTTCAGAGAAGTTTAGTTATGGGTATGTACTTAATTGGCCCAGGATAAGTTTATGCTCATTACTCATAATATTATATCATCACAAAGGTGTTAAAATTATTTGGTACTAGCCATACAAAAAATACAGACTACAAGTCAGAGAAAGGATCACTGTCACAGGCAAAGTTACAGAAGGAATACCAAGATACAGTAGGATTTTAAAAAATACTATGAGAAGCATGAACTAGGAAGACTGCRTGTGACAACTCCAGGAGACCGGGAAGGTGGGTCTTTCCCTGCAGACTCTTCCTGAGATTATGAGCTCAGGAAAATTGACATAAAAGGAAATTCAGTATGCATGTTTATTTATAACCAAACTGTAAAATGCTAACGTTTGAAATTACAACAACAACAACCATAAAAATATAACAAGAATAACAGCTGATCATTGCAATGAAAAGACTCTTACTATTGAATAACAGAAAGACTATTTTTTTGTATTAGAAACTATGCAATTAAGGCACTAGAAGATTTACAAAGGAACAGTAAGCACCCTCAAAAGAGTGAAGTGGAAAAATTCCAGCATTACTAAAACATCTATCTGAGGTAGGTTTGCCTTGGTGATTGCATCCCTTTTGCCTCTTTCTCTCTTTTTAAGTGTTTAGGAACCATCAMAATGAAAGTGCAATAATTGTAATTTTAATATCAACTGCAATTACAAGAATAATGGTTGTTATTGTCATAATAAACAAGCGAGAAACAGAATTTTAGTAAGGGTTGGATGCTGACCAGTCAGGCATAGGATTACTGGAACACCAAGCTGCATCAACCTGCACAGTATTTCTTTCAAAATCTCTGCTAACATATAACAATATTTTTGAAGTCAACTTTCTGCCAAAAAATTATCTTATAGCTTCTATTATTGCCTTATTCTATTATTGTAACGAATCACCTCTAGTGCTTAAATAATTAAATTGACTAATTTTAAACTGAAATAAGAACAGGGGCTGTCAGTCATTAATAGACATTCTCATAAATTATCTTACTCACTGGCCTTTTTTGTAAGCAGAACTAACATGTAAAAAATAGCATCAGCAGTAAACCTTTGGTAGTTAAATGCTTTCTATTCCCCATGAGTGTCTTCATATCTAAAAGTTTTCTTGGCAGTGAAGTTCCAATGACAGCTGTCATCGATGGACTTTCATGAGATAYACCCTGACCTTCTGATGCTATATGTTACAATTACTGTTGTAAAGCCTTTGGGGCCTTGAATTGGGATTTTACACTCCAGTGTAGCTGCAAATTGTTAACACTTCTTAAAGCCTTTTTTTTTTCTTTTTTTTTTTTTAATATGGGAACTGCGAACTCACACACAAAGATGATAATTTGATAATTTGCTGTTGAAATGCAAATATTGCCTGGGAGACAACTATTTTATGAACAGGTCCGGAAAAGAAGACATTTCACCGTAGAGGTCACACACTTAAAAAATAAAAGCTAATCTCTCCTTGACTATAAGAAAAAAAAAAAGAATGCAATTGACAGTTCTTAAAAGAGGCTGCTTGGAAATCACAGCCACATAGCTGCTGCTTTTATGCTACTGAAATGCRTGAGTTTAGAGAACATTTAAAAATAACAAGAACCTTAGTAAGATAAAGGRGATGACAATAGAAAATTCATTAAAAGCTGAATCCCTGATAAATTATTCTACCAAAAGAATCAAAGCTGACATATAAAACTGCCTTCTAAAAATGATGGTCCAGAATTTATTTTTCTGTGATGGTCATGCCATTTKCTTAAATAAATACATAAAATTAATATTACACATTTTAGACATGCTCTTGCCTCTTATGTCAACACAAAATCACCACAAATTCTTCTGTCTGAGGAGTTCTGATACAAGCTGTGAATGTRGTATGTTGATACTTAGTAAAATATATGTTGGTGGAGAACAAAGATGTGKTTTTGCACCATATCTAAAAGAAAAATAAAGCAAAGAGGATTATATGTAGATAAACGAGAAATCTACTTTTGATATTTAATGTCATTTTACAGTGTTTTGCCAAATGTWTCTTCTGCCAAAAGGAGAGGAACATTAACATTCTGTAGTTATAAACTTCCAGTGGTAAGRATAGCTGTCAGTGAACAGTTTATTGTAGATTTCAATGTTTCCTTTGCATAAAATTATGGTAATTTTCCTGTTTTGTCTTAGAAGAATATATTTTGTAACAAATACAAAGATGGGCCRATTTATTTTTTTAAGAATATCAATTTTAAAGCTGTTTATTTCATCATATGTGTCTTTGATGAATGTATACACCAGAAAGTTTCCTCATGTAACTTTCCAAACAACAGTGGCCTGTTGAAGCCAAAATCTATGAAGATCTTAATGGGAATGGCATGTTATTTATAATTTGTCAGATAAACTTGAACTTGCTTAAGAAAGTTTCACCAGCTGTAACCTTAGTCCTCATTGTCTTACTATTCTATGGGTTTAGTATAAAGCAGGTAAATAAATGTTTAATCATGTTAAAAACAAAACAAAACAAAACAAAACAAAAAAAAGTGCTGACAAACGACAGTAAAATTATCCAGGAAAATGAACAAGTATTTTGAGTTTGACTTTTTATGTTAGAAAAATCAAGGAGTGTATGACATCCATGATAGTTCACAGATTTTCAAGCTTTTACTAACTKTTTTAAGGGAGTAGACTGTTTTATCATGCAAGTAATAGACATATTTTTCAATGTTTTCTGGGGATGTGTTTAGGTCAACATCGATAAAAAGATAACCTTTTTTTTTTT
>QVAJ01000040.1:1636073-1673400 GCA_003546035.1 Mixornis gularis | reverse complement strand
AGGGAAAAAACCCCTATAAAACTATATAAAAACTCCAGACCTCTAGATTTGAAGGATTATTCTGCGAACAAAATTTGTATTTTTATCTTTTTTTGCTTTCCTTTGTATTACTATGGAAAGAATATTATTTAGTAGATGTTAAAGAGAAAAATATTTTTTTTTCATAATTATTTTATACTGTGTGCTAGTGATTCTAAGAATCAGCTTTAAAAACCCAGCTTTCTGATCAYAAATGAATACTGTTGGTTTTTGAGCAATTCACTTACTATGCCAAATTCACGGGACGTATAGACAGCACAGAGACAGTTATCTCATTGCAAAGTCAGTAGAAGAAGATACACTTCAGGCTGACCTCAGACAGGAACGTTCACTAAAATAAAACAAAATTTGCCTTCTGTGACAAGGCATAAGATCCCTCTGTTAACAAAAGCTGCACGACATTTGGCTTATTTTTACTTGAGGTGAGATTTAGGTATCCTTACAGCAAAACTATAGTTCAAGTCACCTTCAATGCCAATAATTTCTAATTTGCACACACATGACTGTATATATTATGTATATACCACCAAACTAAAGTGGGACCTTGTCCCTAAGGCCATAAAGCAGCGACTGCCTTTTGTTCATACTGGTTTGGATCATTTTCCTCTATAAAGATTKGTACTGCACAGAGATGTCTATAATCATGAACAATAGTGATAGCTTTTACGAAKCTATCATAATAGTGGGAGCTTTCAGTGGTTTTTATTTGTTCAAATCTCGATAAT
This sequence comes from Mixornis gularis, assembly GCA_003546035.1. Taxonomy (NCBI): domain Eukaryota; kingdom Metazoa; phylum Chordata; class Aves; order Passeriformes; family Timaliidae; genus Mixornis; species Mixornis gularis. The sequence goes on along the minus strand of QVAJ01000040.1, from coordinate 1,672,636 downwards.
TTGTTTTTGTTTTTGTTTTTTTGTAAACTTCTTTGGGTGAAAGGCACTTGCATGACATTGTACAAAAGAGGAACAGTATAAGTTAAAGTGGCTATTAAGGAGACGATAGTGAGAAGTGAGTTGGGTTCTTGATGTTAAAAAATTCAAGCACAGTTTGCCTATTTCTTCTGCAGAACTTAAAGTCCCTTAACCTCTAGAACATTGTCTACTAAGGCTGTGAAAGCACTGCTGAAATATTTTCAATTGTGGGAAGCAGAAACATAGGTTTTAAGAATTTTTTGAATTGAAATGCCACTCGGGTGTTAAGTTCACAATATCCTTGAAAAATGACATATGGTTGAAGGTAAAAAAAGCAGGTGAAAAACAGAAAAAAACCTAGACATTGCTCTTCCTTTCTTTATTTTTTTCTTCTTTTTTTTAATATTTATTTAATTTGTTTTTTGTTGGGTTTTTTTTCTCCTAAATTACCATGTCACTGAAATAAATGATGAACTGTCTTCTCAGTGGGCTACAAGTACAGAAGTTTCTGTTAAGGTAGGAAATGATCTGAAAGTTACTTTCAGAATTATGATGACTACAAGACAGTGTTTCTGGGACCTGCATGTAAGTTTCAAGCACAACCTTATTAGAAACCCAAAGATCTTCCCCAGACTTCATCAAGGAATTCCCCAAATTCTTCCAGACAGACCACATAAAAAGGCATTCAGTGCAAGCACTAGCAATTTTTTTAAATTTCACTTAATATAGATAGTTAAGAAGCATATCTTTGTTATGATGATGTATTATGTGTGTCCTGTAGATTGTCGTAAATCACGCATAGCTGTTCTGTCTCACCACAAGACTTGTCCAGCAAGAAAGGGAACTGCCAGGTTTCTATTCACGATAATTAATGGTCATCTGAATTTTTTATTCAGACTGATGAGTCTGGAGAGGCTCATTCCAGAAACGATGCAGCTGTTAGGTTTAAGAGAATWTCATAAATTGAAGTCATTTGGATGTGCCTGATTTGAAAACATTTATGTAATATTCAAAAGTAGTCCCTACAGAATTTTACATACCAAATGTTACACAGCTATAATTTTCCATTCATTCCRCACTAACACATTTAATCTGTGGTAATTAATTATCTACCTGTGAAAAATTATATCTAAATATTTACTTCAAAGTTTGGAAACTAAAATAACCATGATTTTCTTTGTAAAAGGAACGCACAAAAAATTTTCTCTCTCTTTACACTGCAGTTTACAGAATGCTCTCGAAGATGAAACAGAGATAAAAAAATATTTTTTTAATGAAAGAATCTTGTCTGGCTAGACATATTTTACAACTTTACCCTAACAGCAGTGATTATTTCGTCAACATAGCAATGTTCTCCATAGAGAAATCCTGGAGGTTCAAGGACATGTAGTTCATCTTTATAATCAGCAGAGCACAAGTAATTATGTRAAATGCTTCAGAATTTTTCAGAATATAGTGACAATTCGCATAGCTTCCAATAAAAGTTTTAACACACATAAWTATTTAAGAACAAAATGCAAGCTAATATATTTATGCATGATATTTGCCTCATCAATATATTATAATAGGGAACATAATAAAGAAAATATTCTAAGCAGTTCTATCACCTTTCTCTTGGCAAATTGAAATTTTTTGAGTTTGGTCCCTATTTTTATTTTTCTACTATTGAAAAAAGAGATTGAGGAAAAAATCCCAGGCTCTTTGAGAAGCCTACACATTACATGTACTGCAGTTGTTTGATTCAGACATGCAGCATGGTCAACAGTTTTGCTAAAATTTCACTTCAACAATTTAAGAGTTTTAATTCAAGATTACAATTCTTGAAAGAATYCACTTTCCTGCTTTCATCCATTTCTCCTCTTTTCCAATGTAAGAGAGAACCACATTTAGCCAGTTACGTTTTGTCTTTTGCTTTCATTGAACTTTCTGTGGTTAGAAATTATGTGAATTTGAACATATATTTAACAATCAAGAGTTTCTTCCAAAAGATTCCATGCTTCTTTTTTGTAGCAATCAATAGTGATCAAAACARTTGTGTTACATGAACTTACTATTGTATTTGTCAGTAATAACAGCATGAAGCAGGAGAAAAGGGTAATGGACAAGAAAAATAAATTACTGTCTCTTCCATACCATATCTATGTAATCATTAAACATAGGGTGAAAAAAAAAGAAAAAAAAATTGCTAGTATTGCTTCCTGTAGAAAGCAAGCTTTGCCTTAATAAACAGATTCTTGAGCAGAGATATTTCAGTTGGTCATTTCACAAATCACTGGTATTCAGACAATGCCGCCAAATCTTTGGCCACGGGGGGCCTCCAGGCTATACAAACCCTGCCTAGCATGTGTGAATCTTGTTATTTCCACTACATGGCTCTATTAATTCAGAGTATGATAAACTCGGTACCCCTTTGGGAACAAGAGTGTCTCACCTTTGTTATGCTATCACTAAGTACATAATAATTTTCCCTTTTTCTGTTTCATTTTATAACAAAGTCTGTACTCGTTTCAGCATATTATATCTGTTTTCTCAATTTTAGACTAARTGCTCTATAACATGTATGATTCAAGTGTGCAAAGGAAGTAAAAAATATCATATGACATCTAATTATTAAATCCACACCTGTATGTATGTTTTCTCCTCAGAGCAGCTAATACTTGCTGAAGACAGAAGTTACACACGGATCAACTGAGATTCCCAAACAGTGTTTCTTGCATCCCAAATTCAGCCACAATTATTTTCACAAAACAAATGTATAATGATTCAATATCTCCCAGGAATAAGAGGAAGTAAAAGGATTTTTGCAAGAGAAAAACATTTTTCTAAATCCCCTCAAAAAGAGACAGGCAGCCATTTTGGTAAATTTTCCATGTGCGAAGGCATCAGTGAGCAATTAAACATGTGCATATATTTAAATATTTCCCCTTTTATTTATGACAAGAAAAGTATTTGCCTCATTTTCCAAATGAATATATTCCTCTTTGAATATTTAAGTTCATCTGAAGAGAAAGTTTTCAGCTACCTRCAAGATTTTCCTTTTGAGAATGAAGAAATACTTTTATAATTTCAATGGCAGAAATTTATGTTGTATATAGCTAATTTGGAAATACTATAAAAAGCCACCAATTTCTCCATTTTAGTAATTTCTTTCTTTTAAGGTATGTTCTAAATAGTTGCAAGTTAATAGTGAATATTTCTCTGTTGCAGCAAAATGGAAAAACTGGCTTCATAAATGCAAGTGATTTACAAAATTGCTGTGATTGCAGTTAATAGAGAAGCAAATTTTTTTAACACCAGTGTTTGCACATTTGTRTTCCACAAATCATTTGCTGTGAATGCAGTAAAGTAGATTTTATTTTTTTAATTATCAAATTATGTTTATAAACATTGCTATAAAGATATTCACCATCCATTCCCACTGAAAAAAATAAAACATATTGCTGAAAGAAAGAGGGTAATAARGATCTTGAATACTAATCCTCCTTTCTTTCAAGTACAGCATCTCAGCTCATATTACTGACCCAGCAAACTCAGTCTCTGGTCTCTCTCAGAAAAACCTTTTTCTAATACTAAATATTTTTAAAATCTTACATGTATTTTATGTAAATACAAAGTGTAGTTTTGTGTTAGTTCGTACTTTGAGATCAGCCTTAGAGAACCCTCGTCACCTGAGGATAAGAGCACAGCAAAAATAAAACATATATAATTTTGCATACAGCTTATTCCCTGCAGGCAGCTAGCTACCCTTAATCCTACACCTCTCTATAGACTTGTATTATAATATCAAAAGTGAAAGTAATTTTATCATAGTTTTGTATCAGAGTCTACAAAACAAGCCAAAATTACATGCCTAATTTAAGTTAGTCCTAGGAGTGCCTTTACTTCTAGGAATTCCRGAAGATGATTTATCCCATTATGAAGTCCTGGATTGTACCATTTCAGTTATCTTAGGACAGAATGAGTTTCCATTTGGAAGCGGTTCTTCTCTTTTTGTAGAAAGAGGCCACATAAGTAGACATTAGCATTTAGCTCTCCAGCATTATGGCATGCTGCCTATCAAATAGAGTTAATTTCAATGATTTATGCCTTTACAGTAATTTTAGGTACTACAGAATTTCTAACAAGCYGTTAGATGCTGTTTAGTTAGGGTAAAGTTCTTCCTTTACTCCATCAAGTGCAGACACACAAAAGGCAGACAAGCACCCAGGTATAGGCCAGCAAATAACTCCTCTCTGGTCTAACTTAKATTCCAGCTTTTGTTGTGGGGTCTCCTTGGAGGACACAGACGGCTTTATGGAGGTGATATTTAATGATTGTTTAAGGAAACAATGTCCAGTTAACATTAGACAGTTTATAAATGTAATATTGAAGTTAAGATATAATTATAGGCACAGCCTCAGTTTTATATTTTAGGTACACAAAGTTATGTGAGGAAAATCTGAATCCTATAAAAAATAAGCAGCATTAAATTCTTGTATCATTTTTTACAAATGGGASCGAGGTGGTTGTCCCAGATTTTCAGATTTGCCATGGTTTATTGTTTTACTGTGAAGATAGCAAATAGGAGATATTAACATGGAAACATTTGTCTTATAAAACATTTTCTCAGCAATGTCACAACAGATCTTTCCCTCTTCTTCCTTAATCTCTCAAACTTCTAACGCATTTATCATGTCTGAATTGTTAGCCCTGAATTTTCAATGGKAAAATTTATCATTGGAATGTAAAAATCATAACAGCTCTTAAAATAATAAAAATATTTTGATATTTATRCTATAGGTGGAGATTTTTTTTAAAACTGTAGTTATTGTTTTTTCTTTCTGATTTGCTTTAAGCTTTCCAAGCACATGGATATATTGCAACAATTTGTTTATATCTTTTCTTGTTTTATGTGAAGCATTTGTAGGTTTTGCTTTTTTCTTTATTCTAGGTCAACCTTCCAATTAAAAAAAAAATCCCTACTGTATGAACAATTAGGAACAAATTTGCAGCAGAGCTTGTTCAACTATAATACGTATCTCTTGTCTATAATCTTTAACTTGTTTCAAAAAAAGGCAGCTTCATAATAATAAATCTTTATCTGAAATAAGATTTAGGATATGCCTTTGGCACAAAATAAGGTTATTCCTCTATTTAATATTTTGTAATATTGTGGCTGTTAAATATGTGCTGAAAAATGCTTAGTATTTTATGACTACTTTTTTCCAGGAAAAAATATTTCAAAGATGTAATGCTCCAGGAAAAAAAAATCCAACAAAACACAGCAAAACCCCAAATTCTAGTAAAATATAAAGACTATATGCTTATATAAACAGATTTTTTTTTTGAGATGAGTAAACAGATAATACCAATTGAAGGGTTAGAAATTTGTTTCTATTCTGTCACTTTAAAACTCCGGCTAAAATGACACAAAATATTGTCTAAACAACAACAAAAGACAGCAAAATGCAGCKATAAAGTTTATGGCACTTGTGAGAGCCTTGTTTTAGTCTGCTCTGAAGGATGATGTCCTTTCAAAGTGTTTATGTTTCTAGTCACTTTGGAAGAGCAAGACAGAACAGCCTAGTACGACTGAGGACTGTCAAACCGTGGAACAAAGGGATTTGCTCCAGGTAAACCTAAGTGCAACCCAAGTAAACATCAATTTAGCTAGCAGAGGAATTGGAGCTTGAGAGGAAGGATAAGAGAAGAATAACCTTTTTTTTTTATGGCTTGTTTGCTGTAAGTGTAGTTTGATCTCTAGTGGCTTGCCAAGTAGGTCAACAAAAGTATTTGCAGTAATTGGCAGTGAGTTTCTGGAATTCACTGTCAGAAAATATAGTGCAACTTCTGAAGAGTACTTGTTCCTAAGGGAAAATAACTTCATGGAATGGATTAGAATAATTTTTGCACTGCTTGGTGAACCAATTGGTTAAATTGGTGTTTTGTTTTACTACGGTTGTGTTCCTTAGTGAGTACTTCCATACATTTCACTGGGAAGCCAGAAAGAAAAAATTACATTTGCATATTTTAATAAGATGCTGCAAAGGACATAAAATGGGCACATTTTTTATATTGCATGTGAAAACAAACTGTTATGCTGTTATGTATGTTTGTTCTTGATAGAGGGGAATTGCCAGTATCCTTTACAAAGTTATAGCCAGAACTGTGTGAGAGCAGGGCTCATCCTGGGCAATCTTCCTCTATGTAGCTGTAAAAGARGGGAAAACCTTTTTGAGCCCTGTAGGGCTCTAGTGTGACTTGTCATATAAACTAGGTCAAGGAAAAACACAAGGGAGAAAGCTAAGGAGAAGGGGGAAATATTTATGTCCAATGCCATCCCCGATTGTGCTCTTCACTCTTCTATGTTTGAATCAGGATTGATTCTATTGCAATTCCAGGAGAAAGAAGGGAAATTGGGACATTATTGCTTAAAAGTTAGTGTCTTAATTAATTCCTGGGTTTTGGTACACTTCAAATAAGTGTTAGCTCTTTAAAATTTAAAAACAAAAAAACAAACAAAAAAACACAAACAAAAAGCAAAAAACAAAAACAAAAACAAAAACAAAAACAAACAAAAAAAACCCAAAAAAACCAAAAAAAACCCCACCCTGTAGGATGACTTCCAGAGAAATTTTAGTCCAGCAAGTATTCTCAAAGGACAGGACAAGGGAGCCCCTCAACTTTAGAAGTCATCAGGATTCTTCCAAAACCATTCAGCAGGCATTGTGTTCTTAAATTCTCCCATGCACTTCTCAAAAGCTCCAGGACTTCCAGTGTATTTCTCATCAGATTTCTCTTATAAGGAAGGTGTTCTGGTAGCTTGCAGATCTGTGTATTCTCTTCCATGTGACAACACTCGTATCTGTTATCATCCAYAGGTTTGCTGTGCATGTTGTCATCTCGACTGCCGTATATTGACAACAATATCAGCCCAGGCCTTGATTCTGTGCTACTCAGCTTGTTATCAGTCACCAACTGGATATCAAACCATGGTGTTTTCCCTCTGGGACTTGCCAGTCCAGACAATTTTCATCCCATCTGACAGTACACTGATATAACTTAAAACTCCTTGGTTTTCAAGAGAGAATGCTGTGGCAAAGACTGTGAAAATGTTTCAGGATTTAAGATATATCACATCCACTGTCCTACCATCATCTCTGTGGCCTTGATGGATCACTGTAAAAGGCAATCAGGCATGGTGTCACTTCAGTAATATGAATTGATTGCTCCTGACTATCTTCTTGTCTTTCAAATGTCTGGAGAGGAATGCAGTAGTTTGCATTCTCTGTCCCAAGGGCCTCAGTCCCAGTTTTTCTGTTTGAACTCTCAGCAGTGACAACACCTACCAGCAGCAATTGCTGGGCTGTAGGCCGGTGGCAGAGACCTTACAAACACTACACTGACGTGAATTTCAGCATCAAGATTTCAATAGATATCTATTGCAAATCTATTCACAGAGACTTCAGAAAACMTTTTCATTTGATCAGTTTAAGACACTTTTTTGGCAGTTTATARAATATGGGATTTACAATAGCAGTAACATAGAAAGAGTGTCATCATCTATTCCTCACTAACACTGTAAAGCAAGAAAGTGTAACACTGTTCCAGGGGAAAACTAGACAGTTTAAATAAAATATCAATCAAAGTGATTTATTAATTTATTAGCAACATGATATTGACTAATACATATGCTGCCAAGGAAACATCCCTGASGATGTATAACCTCCTGAGGTGCAGTTACCCCCATGCACCTTCAATGTCACCCCACTCTCTGCAACATGGCAGCTCACAGGTCCTGTCAGGGATCTGCTCCATSCTACATGGGCAAGGACACCTCTGGCAGCCTCAGAACAGCTCTGGCACTTCTGGGTTTTTAATCAGTCCTGGACTGCAATATTTTGATTTAAGTCATTGCCTGTATTATTTCATGTACCTCAGGCATTAATTGATTTTGGATTCATATTCATTTCTGGTCTTTTCATTTATTTTCTGCTAGTTAACCAGACAAGTTTCTAATCAGAGCCTTCTGCAAATTCAGAAACTGGATGAAGCTGCATGTATTTGTTTGAAACTTGCCTAATTACAAAGAATATACCATCATTTTTTTTCTAAATGGAAGCAGGCGTTTTGTAAATATTGGTCTGCAGTGTCAAGGAATATACAGGAGAATTTGCTTCTTATTAAAGAAGAGTCCTGTGGCTCTGAAAACCATTACATATTATTCATTTGATATTCTCTTTGCATAACTTCCACAAATTGAAATTGTTTAGAATAAAAGAATATCACAAGRCACTAGTAGGAGGTAATTCATATGCTGCCTGTATTCCAGTTTTTTGTCACTAATACTTAAGAAATTAATTATCTCCAGAATGCCAAGTTTAACAAGTTTTTTGTTGTTAAAAGCTACACTTTCAATTGTAGAAGTTGAATTTCTTGGCTTCTGATATCTATCTTCTCTTGTGATGTRCATCTGTAGACTATTTTAAATTGTTGATTATATAGACAACCAAATAGATGCACTGTCTACATCTAGGAAAGGAGGAAATATTTCAAGTTGACAGTAGGAAAAATTGGATGGAAGGAATGGAAATGGTTGCTTCTGTTCACGAAGTGATAGCAAGCAGTCTRATTGGAGAATGGAACAAACTACAAGGTTCAAGGTGGTTAGGAATATGAATTCTTACTTTCTTATTGATCTTTAATATTTGTGTGTGTGTCTGTGTGTGTGTGCCTAGATACAAAACACTRTTTAGTGTGGGTTTTGTTGTATGAATATCTCTAGGAATGTATATGTCTTTGTGAAAGAAAAGCAGAAAGATTACGCTCCTGGAGATATTTCCTTCAATATTCCTAAAGTCAAAAACAAGTTTATGTTGCATTCAACAGAAGTAGGATTTCCCGCCGCATATAGTCCCAAAATGGAAAACATTGCTTGATTAAAGGTATTATAACATATATTGACCTGCAGTTTGCACAGTTCCATACATATCACTTAACCAGCTTTAATTTCCATTTCCTAAATAACAAAATTACACCAAAAAACTGCATGTAAAATTCAATCCACCTGAGTTTTCTACACTGAGCTTTCACTGGTCATTGTAGTGGCACATTTAAACTCATTAAATTCTTTCCCTGTATCCTGAAAATTCTCTGCCCAGCAGTCCTGTAGACGAGTACAAATCTCTTACAGAGACAAGTATCTGAGGTTTAGATTTTCTCCCAGAACGTTCTACCCAAGGTCTGGCTGGTATTTCAGAGGTTTCTCTAGATCCTGTATTAGATCTGACAGTGGCATGCAGATGGCCCATGTACTTTACAGCATCTAAGGGAGGATTTTACTACTTGTAACTTTAACTGGAATAAGAGATTGAAATATTGTATATGCAAAATAAGCAGTTACATACATTGTAATTTGCAGCACAAAGCCCCACAAACATCAAGTGATTTACTCTGAGTGCTTAAGGTGCACTCCAGCTATGAATATGTACTCAGTTTTCTTTGTGACAGTAGCTATATAATACTGTGGATTTTGTAGCAATATTGATGGAATTTGTGTTATATATAGAAAAAAAACCCCAAAGAAATCACAAAACAACAAGAACCTTCATTGCTTAATTAATGKAAAAACAGTTTAATCCAGTGTGAAACAAACCAGGTATTTTTGTCTGACTATTTAAAATCATGTAGAAAATATTACAATGAGCTTTATGCATCCTGGAAATATGATGTTTTACTAGGAGCTTGAGACTCAAAAAAGAAAAGAGGAGTTAGATATCTAAATGTACCTTCAGTTAAGTTTCAATATATGAGTGGAGAAATAGAAGAATGTAAATTATTATGTTTTGCTATTTTAGAATGGCAAATTTAAGCTTCAAATACTGAGGCAAAGTCTGAAGGACAAACCCTCAATGTCTATTCTCATCATCCTGTCCATCACAGGGAGGAATGACAATTTGCACCAGCTGCTGAATTGCCCTCTGAGTCTGGGGCACACAAAAAAAAAAAAAGAAAAAAAGAAGATGCTGTAAAAACAGAGCGCTGCCACAGCACTGCAATGCAGAAAGTTTTAGAGAAAATCAATCATAAACCAACTTGATAGATGGTTCAGGTTTGAGAGGCATAGCTACACATGCCTGCCCTGCTTTCGCTGACTTAGTCACARTATATATGTACTGAACATTCACATGATTTTAATAATTTTTGAGAGCCAAGCAGAATTGTTAAAATGTCCATAAAAAAGAATGCTTTGTAAGTCCCCATTAGCCTGAGTAGTCACAARAATCACTGTGGCTCAGAGACCAAAACTTTAAATTTCACATACAAATAAGCCCTATGTCCAGTAGATTTAGGTTTGTCTTCAGATGAAAAGACTGAATGACATAGAACATATCAAAAGTAGGGAAAATACTAAGGCCAGAAAGTATTATTTCACTTATCATTTTATGAGCTAAAAATTAGTTGCTTTCTTCTTACAAATTTGAAAAAAAAAAACAAACAAAAAAACATAAAGAAACACTGCATCTTAAAATACATATATATAAAAAATGCTTGGYTTTGTTTCTTTCACTTATGCTGACCTTTTTAAATGTTTCTTATGCTGTGAGAGAGGTTTCTGTACTACATTAAAATTTTTTGAAAAGGTATTTCTATACTTATGAAAAGCCAAAATAGGAAAAGCGAAAAGTTAGTCAATACAATTAAACATTTTTTTAAAACAGCAACTTGGGGATGGAAGGGATGGAAGGAGGGCAGACAGGAAGGAAGGAAGGAAGGAAGGAAGGAAGGAAGGATTCCAAATAAATTATCAATATAATTAATTAAAAAATAATTTTCTGTTTTAAAGTGGTAGCATTTACTGATAAAAACTATTTTTCTGTAATATTTGACTAGCTGCGTATATAATTAAGTGTATCAAGTATAATTATATAGTCGTGTGTGTGAATATACATATCATTTATATGATAGGGTGAGGATAAACACATCTYAGATGGAGTGATCTTCCTGCTTTAGACTGTAGATGTATATGTCTGATTTTACAAACTATCATTTTACAAGCTGCAGATAGTGCATGAGTCATTCAATGTGTCAGACAAATGCACTAGAGAGCGACTGCCCCTTAACAGTGTCTGTTCTGTCCTTTGCCAGAGAAAGGAGGCTGAGGGGACTAGGGAAGGTTACATTGAGGCTGTGTAGGGATGAATGAATCCTCTTTGCCATAGTTGTGTCTCCTAGCTCTCTTCTGATTATTAAAAAAAATTATATATTTAATATCACCTTCTGATATACTAAACTTTTGTATTCATTAATTTATTTTCACTTACAAGTGGATCTTATAAATAGTAAAAAATAAGCACATATGTAAGTAGTGTAGCAATGATGCCAAAAGTACTTAATGATTAACCTTAGGTTAGAGAGAGGCTTTCCTAAAAGTTAATGAGGTGGTTATTAGATTAATTAGGGTCCAAGAAGGAAATTATGACTTAGATTGTATAAAAATACTACATGACAAATGGCACACCACATGGTCTTTTAACGCACTATTAAATTGGAACTGTCCCTGGTAAAAGAAATATATACAAAGACTCTCAGGAAAACTTCACGTAATATATCATTTTCTTCCTCATAATAGTTACCTGTCAGCATAGAAGCATGGTCTGAGAAATAATTCAAATTGCATAGTAGTTTTTCAGTTGTCAGAGCGACTACACAGCTCCTATGACTTTCTAGAAGGATTGTATTTAATTACATTGCATGAAATAAACATACACAGTGGTTAAATTCACAAAATACTTATGTCCCTGATAACTATTAAAAGTTTCATATGTAGTGAAAGTCCATTGCAGAAAATCAAAATGATGAAAATAGCACAGTATTGTCATGGTTTACCATGTTAAAATACCAGCTGACCACCTCCTACATTCTGCAACTATTTATATCATATTATTTGGTCCATCAGCAAATAACTATAATTGGATAACCCAGCCATTCAAAGTCCCAATCACTATTTCCCATTAACAAAAATGTTCTGCCAATGTGTTTATGCATCCTTCAAGCTGTCTAGTAAATATGGGACAATCACTGTCCAATATCCAATTATTTTAAGAAAGAGGAGGACTACTGGGACCTTTTGAAGAATAAAAGACACAAAATGAACATAACTTGTTTTGTCTGGGAAAACTAAGCATGAGAGGGAATATAATTGTTGCCTACAAATAAACCAGCGGTAAACCCAGGGGACACAAAAGAGTTATTTAGCTTACAGACAATGTTGGCAGAAGAATAGATGGGTATAGAATAGTCGTACGTAATCAATGGAGCCTTGAAGAGAACACAGGTGTCTGAATTGAGGAATGAATCCTGGAGAAGGTGTTTACCAGGAGTAACAGAAACAAAACCAAACCAAGAAAGAAACACAAGCTCCTAAACAAGAGAAAAAAAACACCCAAAAAAGATAAAAAAGCCTRGGTACTGCTAGGAAAGAAAAAATCATCAGAAAGTTTGCCAATAAGCTCCATATAGGTCTGAGTTCTTCTGGATTTCATTCTGAGGGTGTCAAAAATAAGACAATTCTAGTCTCAAAATCACAACCATATCAGTGACGTATTGTGCTGGAACTCATTAGCTTCTTACTTTCAGAGTTTATAAGCTCAGATGTAAAACATACTATTTTATTTATATGAGTTTAGGTACAGCAAAACATAAATCAGRTTTTCCTGCTCTTGCTCAATTAGATACTACCCAAGATTTGAAACAAAGAACAAAGTAATAAAATTGTCTCTAATAGTAAGTAATATAAATATATATATATTTTTTTTTGTCTTCATGCATTGACTTGTTTCATACTATAAATTTGGAAAATACTATGATTTATATTAATAATGGACCCATACCTATTATGCATGTGAGCTATGGATGGCTACATCATATATTAAGAAATCTTTTTATAATAGAGTACACTTTGTTATTTTTTTTTTCTCTTTCCATCATGTTGTCTTACTTTCCTTGGCTGCCAATAGTTCTTAACTCTCTCATGCAGATGCTTCTTTATCAGAGTATTTCAGTTTTAGGTTACTGGCTGAGTTCCAAGACACACTCAAGATGAAGATGTGCAGTAGGCATCAATTCAGCTCCAAGCAGGTGTCCCTATTGCTAGCATTCCAACAAGTACTCACTGACACCCTCCTTACAGGTCTCATTGGACAGACCAGGGACTGCACAGAAATAGCTTTATTCCATCTGAGTTGATGATGGTTCTTCTGAGCCSAGATGGAGCCCTGCTGGTAGAACAGTGTGAAACAGATTGCATAGGCTGCTGATGCTCTGTGCAGACAGAAGACTTTGCTCTAATGATGACTGTTCTGATGTTGTTGCTTGTGAGTCTGTGTTTTTATATGATACCTGCTATTTTATCTTAACCCACATCTTACCTTAATTCTTTTCATCTGTGTTTTCTGTGTGTTGCCAGAAAGAAAATAAATAGTTTAGGCACTGTTTCATTACCAGAAAACAGATCCTTCTTTAACAAATTTTCATGGAGTGATTTTGGAGGGACAGTGCTCTCACTCAGAGTGTCAGTTACTAAAATTCYGGTAATCAAGTGTTCAAAGTTACCTCTCAAAACAGAAAGCATTTGTCTAGAAGGATATACTAGCAAAACAGAAAAAAAGTCAGTGAAGGGTCATCAGATTTATTTCTTTTCATTCATGTATATTACCTCTAGAAAGACATTACAGTATGTCAGTGAATTGAAATTATTACCAATCTGGAAAAAAAWWTTTTTTGTCTTATATGACACATTTGCAAAGACTATGTTACAAAAATATGTTCTGGGAAATAATACTGCTTTAGTAGAAGGTATTGCATTATAGTTGGCACTTTGGTGAGCCAGCAAACACACAATCACTAGATAAATCACTGAGACAGAGATATAGAGATTCTTTCTATAGTAAAAAAGCAATCTGCCAGTTGTGGAGGATCATTCCACAAGCCCATAAATACAATTTTTTATTCATTTCTCTTGAATGTCCCGTCTAAGATTCCTTGCAAAAATGTATAAAATGGTGTTAACAGGTGTTCCACTTTTCTGATTCTTGTAAGTTTGGGAGGATTACAGGATATTGCAATATTATATCATATTTATTAATCCAAAATAATTTATTATGTAACATGTAATTCTTTGATTCTTTTTCTTTATATGGCWTGAAATGCTTTAGAAATTCTGTAATATTTTGAAATATATAATGCAGTTTAGAGGACCTAATGCAATTTATTTTTTGCTATATCAACTGTTCCCATCTTTTATTCAGTGTCTTACTGATGTAAAACCACTCAACAGTTTTGAGATTTCATCCCAAACTCTGTATTACAGAGTCATGTCATTTGATCTAGTTGTTCTTTTGGTTTCTTGACATTTTCATTCCTGACTACAGAATGGCACATTTGAATAGAAAGAGAATAGAACCAGATTCCTGCTTATTCCATRAGTAATTAACAACCACAGTTGATGTCCAGGATATAAGAATTGTAGGTGCAATGTTCTGTGCAGATGTTAGTGCAGAACCCATCTTACATTTCCTGAGTTAATGTCCCCATCAATGAACGAATATTTTTTCTAACTTTTGCAGTTTACAGATTCTGAAACCATTTACATGCAAGTGAAGGCTTTCACACTAGGAAATTCAGCCGCTGACAATACTATTGCTTTTCTTGATAATTTTGTTTTGGATTATTTAGGAATCATTTCATGCCTGCAACAGTTTATGGACCACAAATTATAATCCCTGAACTAAATTATTGTGCACTGTCACTCAACAACTTCTTTACAGGAGTGATTTTCTGTCTGGAGAAAATCCATCTGAGGAACTGCAAGGACTAGATCCAATGAGTGTAGAACAACCTTAAATCCGTAGCTTCGATGAGCTTTCCCGGAGTTCAAGCATATCTACTGTAAGGCAGAAAATTGTTTACATTCCAAAAGCTTTCTTGACTTTTTCTCAGAGGCACCCAGCACTTGCTTGGAGACTATAAGGGAGGCCTAAGGGCCTTGCTTTGGCAGTCTGATTTCTCTATCGCTCAAGGTGTTTCAGTACCTAGTGGGGATGATGTCATAGGTACATCTATTTAAAGCATGACACAGTATCACATCAAAAGGCATTTAATATTTATAGAATAGAAGAAATAGACTAATAATGTGCCTACCAAAGAGGAAATGTTTGGTGGTTAACTTGGGGAAAAGGTTTGGTTGCTTTTAAATTTTTTTTTTTTTTTGGTGCATCCCTCAAAATTACTCCCTGCAGGTACAGCAGTAAAAGACTACTGACTATGGCCAAAAAATGAGTTTACACGCTGCAAGAAAGTTATTCCAGTGGCAACTAATACCATATTTAATTTATGAGCAATCAGTGTGAGATAGGTCTCTTCTACAGTCACAGTGYTGACAGAGACAATGAGACAGTGGATAGGTTTGAGATAAAGGACTGGCATGAAGTGGATGATGGAAAGAACTCCTAGTCACCTTCACAGCATAGCATTTGAATAATTAGTGCTGTAGCTYTCAAGGGGAACTTTGCACTGGCCCAAAAGCTTCCACCAATTTTCCTCAGAGCAGAGAGAATGAGTCATTTTATAATGAYAGCAAATACAGTGCAGTGATGTGTRGATTCACAGGTGTTGGTGGGTCAGAGGGCTGCTTAGTTCCACATGCTASGAGATGTAGATAGGCATGCTCATGCTTGGGAAATCAGGTGTTACGTGTGTATATTGGGCAGAGAGAGGGGGGATGAGAGTAAAACATGTAATTAGAGAATTTCCTTGATTTGTTGTTTTTTTTGTTTTTTTTTCCAATGCCAGATAATTTGTGTTATATAAATGGTTATGTCTGGGATCTTGATTTAGACTGGTACTAACTTGATAGTTTAATYAGAACTAGAGTACACTAGCTACCTCAGTAATCCTGGCTTGGTTAAGGGTCTGAAGTGTAAGACATTTCTCCTGACAGAGAGGGATACTAGTGTATTTTTTGCAAGAATCACAATTTTAAAATTGATTTGGATGAACTTTTACATTGTCAGCACAGCTTATTATTTGTGCATTCTGAGAATTACAGACAGTAAAGTGGTTCTGTAAGTTGTTGAACTCAGTCCCATAGTTCCTGACATGACTTCCTATAGATGTGTTCTTTGAGCCTTATCAAAGCCATTTCATGATTAATTCTCTCTATTTGCATCATTTCACAGACATATTTGAACAATTAATTTTGCTAATACTTAAGTTTGCAAGATACTTATCTGCAGTCTGGTGGTAAATCTTTTTCTTAGCTTCTCTTTTCTGTCACAGCTTTTTCTACTTGGTTTGAGTTTTATTTGTTAACTTGCTTACAGTTTATTACAACATTTTATTAACTGGTTCGTTAAATTTACTATTATAATACTAATATTAGATTAGTAATTAGCCTACTTAGCATCCTCAGAATTCATATTCATATAATGGTTAAATTTTTGGATCTCTCTATTCTTGAGATTTCAAGGATTTTAGTGTTTTAGTAAATCTTCTGCAGTTTTTACATCTTGATTTTAATGTGGAAATATTGTCTGTAGAAGTTCAGTAGTAATTCTGAAGTTCAAAAATTCTGTAYCATGACACAAGATTTTATTCACAAATTGCAAGTAAATGGTAAACAAAACACACATATATCTGAAATTATACAGCAATTCTGTTTTGTCTATAATGGGGTTGGGGGAGGGAGTATGWATTACTGGCTGAAGGATAATTAATGGAGTGTCTTCCCTATTCTCATAGTTCTAATGAACCCCTTTGTAGTGTTCCCTAAAAGCAGTGACTTGCCAACACCTTGGAATCTAAAGCAGAGTGGAAATTATTGCTACACTTCCAAAGTGACAGAGAAATTGTTCAGCTCCAAATGGAAGTTGTAGAACACAGGACATGGGATACTAAATCATCTAGCAGCAGAGARGAATTCAGCCACATGATTGATGCCAGATTTCTGCTGGGGGATCAAAATCCATCAAGCAAAGTAGCTATTGCCATTAATCATGTCTCTGAAGTGTTTGGTATTTCTGTGACTTAACGACAAGTAGCAGCCCCTCTGGTGGCAAGAGGCAAAAAAGGGAGAAAGAGGCTTTTGTGCCTTTAAATGGTGAGGAAGCAAAAACTGCAGGGAGGTTTAAAAAAAAAAAAGAAAGAAAAAAGAAAAAAAGAAAAAGAAATAAGGAAAGAAAGAGATAGAAAGAGAGAAAAGGAGAAGAAAAAGGAGAAAAAAAAGAAAAAAGAAGAAAAAAGAAAAAAGAAAAATCAATTCCAAGACAACTCTACAGGCAAGATTTTCTCTAAACACACAATTCAAGCTGGGTGCAATGGGACAGCCCTGGCTTTCTGAACTTGCACAGGGGTTGGATACAGTATAATTCTAATCATGAAACAGCACAATTGTGTATACAATATTATGAAAGGTACTATCATAGCTYTTCATGATTAAAGGGAAAGGGATACATGCTGCCTATCTCCCGGTGAATTATTTTTTTATAAAAGAGCAAAATTATGATTGTCCTGATTCTGTCTTTGACATTTTCTAATCTTTTCTGAGGTTAGAATATAGGTTGACTGATATATTCAGAGCATGAACCATGATTGGGAAACCTGTGATTTTAGAATTTGGCATACTGTAATTTACTTAAAAAAAAAAATCAAACAGTCATCACTTTCTCAATATTCTCACATTTCAACTATTAGRTTTTCTCCTGTCAATGAGTCCCTGATAAGTGTTACCTTAGCTTCATAGTAGCCAGAAGTGCCCACTAATTATTTTGTTTCATCTACCAAATATACCTCTTTCCAAACAATTCATTTTCATTAATCTTCCATCACAGCTGTTGAAGAGAGATTAAAACCAGGAATTTTTTAGGGATCTGAAGATGCATTCAAATATAACAATGTTATAGAGAGAAAGATATTAAATAAAATGGGATATATCTGTGCCTCCACTTGCTTATCCTCCAAATTTCTTAATGAATTTATTAAATAGTTTTTAATAATCCAGAACTTATTCAGCTGTAGACTGGGTCTATAAATACCTGCTATAAGTGTTCCTAGGTGTTGTAGGGAACTTCTAAGATRAAGAGAGGTTGAGCCAGAGCAACATARGTCCGATTAATATGGTTACTACTATGTTCTCCTTTATTTCATCTAAAATGGCTGCTTATATACATTTCTAGATAGTTTACAAATTTAGAGGCACACAGCATACAAAGGAATGCAAACACACATTGTTTAACTTCTTTTTAAGGTGGCTAAAYGTGCCTACTAATAATTGCTYTTAGTGACCTTTAGGAAATACATTATTWAACATTACCACTTAAACATCTAATTTTTTCTGCGCCACAAGTAATTTTACTTGCGCAACAACTTCAAGGCCTCAGGGCCTTCAAGGCCAAGCCTCAGCTAGGCAGGCTTCAGCTGGGTAGTTCACTGTTTTATTCAATATCTCATTCTAAGTACAGAATGAGACTCTTTCTCTCAGAAAATCTGCTACACCTAGGTCTTCCTATCATATTACCTGCTCACAGCAGGACTGTGAAGGAAGATCATGGTTTCTCTCTGACTCTTTAGGTTTCTCTCAGACTCTTTATCGCAGCTGACTGACTCCAGGCAAGTAAGGGAAATTCAGTGCCTTCCGATGGCCACTGCAATGCCACTGGTTATCAGGTTAGCACAAGACTTGTGGGCAGCAAATTGAGTACAACAGTGCACAAATATGAAGTTGATTTGAACAAAAAYACAAAATCGCGTTACGGATATGTACCTGTGCCAAGTTTGCAAAWGGCACTGCCCTAGAAAGCACATTCAATGCAAAGTATCATGGCAGTCATTCAGAAACTTGACAGGCAGCAGGAGTGGGTTGGCTGGAACTTTATGAACCTCATCAAGGACAAATAAGAAGTCCTCCACCTGGAAAGGAAGAATCCCTTGTGGCAGTAAGCTGGAGAGTGAATGACTGGGAAGAAGGTCTGCAAAAAGGACATGGGGACCTGCAGCCTGACACTGGGGCAGGCCAAAAGCCTCTTGAGCTGTCTGWAGGGGAACACAGCCACCTGACAAAAATAATTTTTTCTTCTTTATTTACACCTTTTAAGATTGTGTGCAGAATATTTGTATCCTCCAAATAAGGAAGATGTGTGAGCTGAACAAGTTCACCACAATGGTCTGTGGTGGAGCATGGGCCCTGTGAGGAAAGTCTGAGGAAATGCAGCTTATGTAGCCTGGAAAAAAAAGAATGGAGAGAGAGAGAAAGCCCATTCATAATGTCTTTTGATGCAGAACCAAGGAAAWGTCATTAACCAGAAGCAGACCCAGTATCAGGTTCTGCTTTGAGGAAACAATAGTTCATTTGAGTTTGGATTCCAAAGCTGAGTTAAAATTATTKCATCTGACTGGGGGTTTGAGTCTTCTGAAGAGCTGAGTTGTTCTGTAGTGCAGATATACCCATAATGGTGGGAAAGAGGTAGAATAGAAACAAAACCTATGCATCTTGTGGTTGCAATTTCTGTAATTAAACTAGTTATGTCACACATTGAGGTTTAAATTGAAGTATAAAGGAAGAAATAAGAGTTTTATTGTTCATTTGAGTGATGTTAGGCTTTAAAAATTCCAACAAGAAATAGAAAACATTAAAGAAAGAGACCTCTTTTAAACCTTTTCTTTCTGAGATACTGCAGTGGAATGTACAGGTTGGGATATTGGTTTATAGTGACAGATTTGCTTGATTTATGATAGCTTCTTCAGACATCTGTGGTGCAATCATTTGCCTGTGAAGGAAACACCTCATTTGCATTAAACAGAAAACAMAATTCTGTAGAGCCTTTCCTTTGGTCTTTTGTACTGGTTTTGGCTGGGATAAACTTAATTTTCTTCATAATAGCTAGTTTGGGGCCATGTTTTGCATTTATGCTGGACACAATGTTGATAACACAGGAATGTTTTCATTACTCTTGAGCAGTGCTTGCACAATGTTAAGGGCTTTTCTTAAATGTCTAGCCCACCCCACCAGTGAGGAAGCTGGGAGTGCAGAAGATGATGTGGGGGGACACAGATGGAGTAGCTGACCCCAGCTGACCAAAGGGATGGCCCAGACCATATGACATCATTCTCAGGRTGTCAAAGAAGGGGAAAAAAGAGAAAGGGAGGGATATTCAAAGTGATGGTATTTTCTTGCCAAGTCACCACTACATGCAATGGAGCCCTGTTCTCCTGGAGATGGCTGAACACCTGCCTGCCCATGGGAGGTGGTGAATGAATTCCTTGTTTTGCTCTTCTTGTGTGCATGGCTTTTGCTTACTCTACTAAACTGCCTTTATCTCAACCCACGAGTTTTCTACCTTTTACTCTTCTAGTTCTCTATCTCGTCCCACCAGAGGAGAGTGAGTGAGCATCTGTGTGGTGTTTAGTTTAGGACAAGAAGAATGCTYCTCTTTATTGATGATATAAGGAAGCTGAGGTTGTTATGAGAGAATTCCTAGCCAATAAAACAAATTTAAGAATGTAAATATTTATTTTTCTGGGATTTGTTTCCACATACTCTTAAAGTGAGAGATGGAAATGCATATAAACAGATAAAATAATTAGTAAYGTACATCTGAATGCTCTTTCTGTCTACAGCACTGTAAACATTTTAGAAGTTGTTCCACCCAGATCATCAGGTTATCTCACTTCTTCTTATGCATTTTCACCTATTAGGAAGTGAATAAAGCATTTTACCTTCACAATGGAGCTCAAAATTTTTCTTTCTTCTTTTTTCTTTTCTTCATAAAATATCAAAGAAACAAATAACTAGTTATAGTCACCCTAGGATATGTTGTAATTTAATTTCAAATACTTCCTAACAAAGACAGAAGAACACAGGAAAAATCCGTGCAGACATAGAACAGCATATTTTCTTTTTTGRATGCTGTTTTAAAATCAATTATATGTGAGCAAGGGAGGCCTGAAGGTTACAAGTCAGTCAATGTTGTTTTATTAGCACTGGACTGTCTTTACAACTGAAACACATTTTAGCCACATGTCAATCATATTCTGACATCAGTCTTTTATTAGTTTCCTTGAATTATTGCTTTCTTCTCAGTTTAAATTAAATGGGAAATTGAAATGCTCTTTTACATTTTTATATTCTCCATGAGAAAATTTAGAACTAAKCTAAAATAAAGCAACCAGCAATCTATCTACTTTGTCAGTCTGTATTGACATACTGTTCAATTCCATCTGTATGCTAATATAAAGATTCAGTTCTGAAAATGTATTCTTCAAATTAAACACAGGCCAAAAATGTAGTTCTGATGTAATTCCAGTGGATAAATATGTATCATTCATAGCTTCATGAACAGTCTTCMTATTTCAGTAAGATTTTGAATTTTAAAAAAACCCAAAAGCCACAGAAATCTCTGCAAAAGCTGAAGGCTGCATTTATATAGATTTTTATTCCAAGTTCAGATTTAATAATAAAGACATAGCTACTGGATTCAATATCTGACTGAGTTTCAACAGAATGWTGAGAAGTCATATCCTATTTTTAAAAATTAATTTATAATAAATATCTATGCCTAGATCACAAAGCTCTTGGATTTCCTTTTAAAACAAAATGAAAAAAACAATAGGCATCTAATGTTGAAGCAGTTGCAATTATTTTTTTTTTCTTGTTAACTTGAAAGCGACACTAAAAGGAAGATTGCTAAGTCTTTTTCACCAACAGCAGTTTCCTTACAGGAAGCTAATTTTCCTGCAATGAACATAGAGGAGAAAAACACATTAAGTACACACTATCCGTTTACTTAGATATAGATCTTAGGGGGTTTGTACCAGCTACATTCCACACAAAACAGATTGATCACACTGAAGTTTTTAATGGACTTCATGGAATGCCTGGCTCTTTTGCCTTTCCAGATTTATAGGAGTGTCTGCTGGAGGTTGACTATATCCTGGGGAAGCCAGAGAGAAACAGCTGATGGCATGAATGCTGTTCTTGTTAGGGTGCTCTCCAGGAAATACGCTCACATATTTTTCTCTTGTTTGTTTATGGCATCTCTTAGTGCAGTATGACTTTCCCTTTTAACAGAAGGAAAAAAAAAAAAGGACAAAATAGTGTGGTTTTGTTTTTATAACCTATATGCCATTATACTAAATTGTCACAGAAAAAATGTTTAAATTCTTCTGAATGCTAGTCTTTTGAAGCAAATATTCTGTGAGCAGGCCTAAAAACTCAATCAGCACTGCTGCTGTCTCCTTCTTAGCAATTCATAGAAAAATTGGACGAACAAAAAGTAGTCATTTTATTCCTGTTCTTAAAACCAACGTTTAAAACACTTATTGTGTTAAAAAATTCTATTTTTTCCATAAATATAGCATTCAAAAAGTCTAATTAAGAAGTGGGGGGACAGGGTAGTTTTACTTTGTGTGCATGTCTGTGTCTCTGTGTCTTTGTGTGTCTTTTAAGGTAGGCATACTTATTGCTCCTTAGTAAAGATTTTTCCAGAGGGAAAGGAAGGTGGATTTGTACCWATCTACGGTGCTGTTAAGCACATAGTCAGAATGCAGAGAGTGGCACCTTGAACACCAAAAGGGAAGATATTTCACACCTCAGTGGTTCTGAAAGGGTTTACACAGGCTTGAGGTGATTATAGAAGCATTAAATGRGCAAGGAACTGATGAGCATGATCCAGATCATCAATAGGCAACCCAGATGTGCAGCACAAGTGTGTACAGAGATTGATGAATCCTTTGAATTGGGTAAGGGAAGCAGTAGGAATTTGACAGGTTATTTACTGACTGCCATAACCTTTATTACTGCTCCATGAATCAGCTAGCACAAAGTTACAGCAATGGCAGGCTTCATCTTAGGGCAGAGGCACTACTGCTCCTGCAATGCCCTCCTGAGCTCATCTCTACACCTGCACTCCACTCACAGACATAAATGCAACTGTTTGTTGACCTTGCTATAGCAGTTTCTACCAGAGCAGCTGAAGAAAAAAAGGTGAAAGAATGCATTCAAGACAATATTGAAAAAATCAAGGAACATGGGGGCTTAACACTTCACTCCCTGCTTAAAGCAGRATCTATTAATGAAGTCAAAGTTCAGCTATTTCTTAAGTCATTTATTTCAAAGATATTGAGAAGGGTATTTTGTGCATCATGCTAAACACTATGATTACCCAAGACAGCTTAGTCTCCCTCTTCTGAATCTAACTGATGAGTTTAAAGAAATTGCCTTCTTCAGGTACTCACTGCCACCTCTCTACTGGAGGTTATAGYCCTCCCATGAGATCAAATGAGGTGAGCATATCTTGTGTGCTTCAATGTGAACTCAACTAGGAGCAGCAATAATACATGTTCTTCTGGCTGTGATGCAGGATTATGAAGGTTTACACAGACTCATGCCTGCAATTTATACTGAACCATACTTATCAAAGCAAAGTATGAAGCTTTTTYGCAGAGAGGGAAATTGCTCCTGCTCAGGGAGCAACTTAGACTGTACAGAAATGACCAAGTGGCATAATTCAGGATGACAAGGATAAATGTTCCAAAGGAGTGAGAGGTCTACAAGCAATGTGGTGTAGTACACAACAGAAAACTACTAAGACCAGCATGGCATGGACACACTGAGCKACACATCACAGACAGTATCATGAAAGGGGTTACTTTTCCTCTGGTCACTGAAAGACTTCTCTATAGAGGCCAATGCACCAAAAAGTCTTTGATATAACATCAGTCTGAAAGTTAACTGTGAGAACAAAACCTAGTGCCAGAACAGGGTGGTCACACTTTTTATGTCTTGATTCCAAAATTCTCAAAATTCTCTTAAAACCCCACAGTTATCAAATTACCTTTTTTAGGGTTTGATGGGGGTTTTTTTTGTGGGTTGTTTTTTGTTTGTTTGTTTGTTTGTTTGTTTGTTTTAGTTGCTTGTTTAAAAGACATAGTAAATGTATTAAATGCATTTTAAATTGCTGACTAGTGCTAGTGTGGGGCTTTTCAAAGTTTCATTGCAAATTTTGGGGCCTCAGACAATGTGATACCAGCAAGATACTGCAAGTGAGACTGGTAGGCTCTGCTTCTACCAC
This sequence comes from Mixornis gularis, assembly GCA_003546035.1. NCBI lineage: Eukaryota > Metazoa > Chordata > Aves > Passeriformes > Timaliidae > Mixornis > Mixornis gularis. The sequence continues at coordinate 1,648,514 of QVAJ01000040.1, read as the reverse complement.
AGCTGSTCCTTCTTCTCAGGATAGGTTACCAAAACACAAATGCTTTGAAGTATCTATGTAATACTGTCTAAAGACAAAAACATACTCCTTTTGTCAAACAAGTTACAGAAACTTGTGTTTAATTTGTAGTGGTTTCAGCAATGTTAATCCAGCAGGTAATAGTTTGTCTTTTTTCTCTACATGAGAGGAAAGGGGTTAATAGAAAGGACTCAATTGTTCCTTTTAATTTTGTTTGCTTTGCTTAGTCAAGCATATACTTAGTTTCTAGATTAAAAGTAAGAATAAAATCTTGGTTGCACACCTAAGGGACACAGTGCACTCATCCAGTCCACCAAAGACGGGGGATTTGGCCTTTCCACCCTCTAACCCTTCGAGAAGTGATCACAGAAGAGGTTATCAGCCCCTGCCAACATATTTCAGAGTTTAGGGTCTTTCCCAGTGATGGAGATTGTCACAGATTTCTCACTGCCTCCCTCAGCTGCAAGGGTAGAACATAAACAGAGAAGAAGTACTAAGGGCTACCATTGGGAACCTTTACAAAAGCATGAATTCTTTTAGTAATTTAATCTTTACACAAAGATTCTTCAAGTATATTTCCTTCTCAGATACTACAGAGGTTATTCAGAGGCCTTCTGAAGGGCAGAAGGCAYAGGGTGTCTACCAGTTTGCAGCTCACAAGCATAATTATTTGCCACACAGCTCATTCAGATGCTGAGAGTCTTACCACTGTGCAGTCATGTGCAGATCACCGTGCTGGATCTGGCTGACATGGGGTTAACTTTCTTCATTGCAGCCAGTATGGTCCTGTGTTTTAGATTTGTTGCCCTAACAGTGTTGGTAACACACCAGTGTTTTGAATATGGTTCAACAGTGCCTGCACAGTGTCGAGGTTTTATCTTTTTTCCTGCTCTTTCCCCCACAGTGAGTAGGCAAGGTGTGAGGAAGTTGGGAGGGAGAATACTTGGGCATTTGACCTCAATTGGAWAAAGGAATATTCCATGTTGGCTTTTGGCCAGGGTCAACTACTGTGAAAATGCAAGCAATAGCTTTGCCTGTTAAAAATTATCCCTAATCATGTAGAATTACATGCAACTTAGTCTTACAAGCTAGAGTTAGCAGAAAAATTAATTAAAGCATAAAAAACTGGCATGTTTTGCTCATCTGATTTTGCAGGATAATTCATTCTAAAACTGATAATGTAAAGACTTGGTGACAAATAAAAGAGATTCTCTGGAAGATGAACAATAGCAGAAACTTCACATTTAAGAGGCTGATGACAGGAGTTTTCTATTCAATTACATAGCAAGCTATTTTGAAGTATTTTGTTTCCAGCAAAGAAAAGATAAAAAGATTTCATAAGAGTGTTGATAGAATATTGTGTTAAAATAAACAGGTAAATACTCTGTAAGAGGAAAAACCTCTCATTTGATCTGCCAACACTGAAAGAAAATACACAAGATAAAGATCAGATGATAAGATGCAAGGAGGAGAGAGTTTTCATAATTGCTGTTAGAAATGATTAAATGAAGTAAATATAGCACAAAATAAATTGTGTACCAGGGTAAAGTGCAGCTGAAAAAAATAGTGTATTAGACATGAAAAACAGAACACTTAAATACCATTTTTTATTCTGTGTAGATAAGATTGCTCAGTTATAAATGTATCTTGCAAGATACTTAGTGTCTCTAAGACATTCCAATGGAAGTGTCAGGGAGCTTCACTTTCAATGATACAGCCTTTCAGGAGGGCTAGAAAAAAGTAAAGCASCCCACAAGATTTTTGTGGGTCTTTTTTGGGGGGGTGTTTTTGTATATAACAAAATGCACAATAGTTACTAAAGAGTGTATGTAAATAAGRGAGAAAAGATCAAAGTCTGGAATGATGCTGAAGGGCTTTAACAATTGGATCTCCCATGATTCATGTAAACATGAGCTGTAATTATTGGTAAAATAAATCACTCATTTACAATTACTTGAGTTACTCTGTGAAGGAGAAAAGTTACTTGAAGAACAGTCTGTCTGYGACTAAAATATGTCAAAGGCATGTGTTTTGTCTTTTTTTGATGAGGATGGGTGCAAGAGAGGAGAKCAAGAACACTGAATGCATATATTAATGGCTGAGTAGGTGGATCAAGCCTTTTCAGTAAGAACACACAGAATAAGGTGTCTTATGTTACTTCTTTTAGTAAATACAGATAGGGAAAACTTGTAAAAATTGAAAGAAAATCCTTGCCTTGAGAAAATCATTGCCCTGAGAAAACAGTGACTCTGAGGACAACAAAGACTTCCTCTTTGTCCCTAGGTTCCTGAAGGAGGCTGTTTAAGGACAGGAAATCAGCAAGAACCAGCATCCATTTCATGTTCAATATTTGAGGAGCAATAAGTTTATTATGGGTAAGATCATCTTCTTACTGTCATCATATACTCTGTTRTGGGAACCCGAATCCAGCAGACTTTAATACTCAGGAGGTTTCCACTGTCCAGTGTTTGCTGATATTCCTCTTTGTAGGTCCAGACAGTAGCAAGGCTGAGCATGCATTCCACAGCAGGAGGTACAAACACACATGCAGACAACACACACAACCAATATACAGAAAAAATCAAGAGAAGTAGTGGACATTATCCTTACTGGTACCCACATMAACACCAACAGCAGTCACAAAAACTACAAAAACTTGAGCAGCACAGCACAAATACATTTGTCCTCTCCAGCTGATACAGGCTGAAATTCGCTAGCAGGTGAATATATACCCTTCCTGTCTTGATCCACAGTCACACTCGTATCCTCTTGAACTCTAGATCAGATCTTAACTATATCCAAAATCCATGTCAACAGCCTAACAGCCTGTTTCTCATGTATTACTATTATTATTATTATTATTATTATTATTATTATTATTATTATTATTTCAGGGTCTTCTGGTCCATGATAATGTCTTATTATCTGCTGTTTATGTCTCATGTAACTCGTTGCTTAGTTATCTTCTTTTTACCCAGCATACTGGCAAATACATATGTCCATGTTTTCTAGGTACCATTAAGTCCTTTACCAACCATATATTTTTACAGTTTCTCACTCAACATCTAGTCATTCAGGGCTTTTAGACTTGCATGTTTAGCAACTCAGTCAATCAGCTACAGGCTTAGAATCCACAAAGCCAATTGCAGTGATTCACTTCATAAGTTTGGGGCTTTTTTATAAAATACTGGTAGTATTTAAAATTGGGTGTGAATTTAGTTACTTACACATTTAGACATCAGTATCTGTCTTTTATAAATATTGTGTTGTGACTCCAAAATCTCAATGTAATTTTTGTCTTCGAGGTAAGAGAGTTCAGAGACAATGATGATTTAAGTTAGGAAAATAGAAGAGTTGAAGAATTCATATTTAAATATTAATATTAACTAGTAGGTTGCAAATTAGCTATTTGCCCATGTGATTTATCAGATAATTACAGGCTTAGTTTGCACAGGCGTAACACTGYTATTTGTGGATTCAGCTAAGGATAATTTTTAGTTCCCTCTGGTGACCAGAGAACATGGAAGACTTGTCATGGCACATTTTGCTGGGTAGGTTCAGATACATGCAGCCTTTCATGTTCAATCTTCTGAATATGGGAAAAATGATTGATCTTGGGAAATCCAGTATAGRAAATACTAAAGGTGAGAAGGCTTTCAGAAAGCTGTGAAAGCAGGACCCAGAAACAGAAAGAGCAGAAGAACCCGGAATTAGCTGCRACTGCAAAGCTTGAAAGTCRGAAAAGTTACAATAGTACAGCAAGSRAGGACATGAAACAATAGTTWGAGTCTTATGTTTGGCTAGGATAGATCTTARGACTGCRGAAAAATATGCTTAGCAAGASAGTAGAAGGTTTTAAGCTTAATAATGGAATATTGTTTATTGTTAATAGAAAGCAYACAAGCAAGCATTGTTTGAAGCAGGTGTATGKGTGCTTTTAGAGGTTGGCTAGAACAATWGTCTGTAAGCTKTAGCAATATGCTGTTGGCTWRAAAGTTTTTAAAAKGCCCTGGAACAAAGMGATCTTTGGCTGCTGCTGTCAGACGTGAGCTGTTGCCATCCTTCAATTGTSTRAAACCCTGTTATGAGGCTGATGCYRCAATAAAGGCTCRAGAAACRTCTCCGAGRGGCTCCGTCSTATTMGTGTACAAACCTCCAACACAGTCCWGAATCGATGCTTAATTTTATTTTGTTTTTGCATGAAAAGTAAGAAAAGTAGTAAAGCATGGATGAAATTTGGGAGGGTTTCAGTATTAGCCTAAGTGTGTCATTACAATTATTTCTTGTGTTCAGGTTGCTTCTTGGAAAACAAACATGCAAGCTGGACTGAAAACAGTAATAGCCTGACTGCTCTTTATCCATCTATATGACAACTGTGTATGCATAGGTTAATTTATGCTTATACCTTGATTCTTGTCACAGATCAGCCTTTGACTGCATTTTGCTGACTTGCTTGAGGTAATTACAGTTAAGCCATTAGCAACTCCTACTGCTGTGATTTGGCTCCTGAAATGGAAAATAAAATCCAGTCCTGGGTTTAGAGATGGCTGTCTCTGGATGCATTTGGGACAGAAAATTCAACAAGACTGTTGTCTTGTGAGTCTAGATTTATTTACAAAAGCTGGATGGAATTAATCTGCATCCCACAGCTAGCTTTTCTCAGGTAAAATTCAATTCTGCAAAGGCCTTGGAAACCCTTGACTGTTTATGAACAACTTGGCAGTAGTATCAAAAACCTTTTAGTGTAAATGTGTCTTTGGAATCACTGTTCAAGGACAAAAGAAGAACCAAACAAACCAGAGTTCACTGTGAAAACTTTTGCAGGTGACATAATAAAACCTATAGAATTGTGGGGGTTTTTTGAGGATGGAGGCTATTCTTAGGCTATGACATTCACTGTCGAGTTTGAAGCAGAGCTGTCAAAACAAATGTGTCAGGTCATGCAGCAAGTGGTTTATCTCTGTGGAAAACATTAGAATAGAGAGGACTGTGGTCTCAGAGATAGGCTCGTAATTAGGTATTGATTGCTTTCGCTAACACATTGTRTACAATTCCAAACAAATGCAAGATCATTTCTGAGTCCTTTCTTTAAACCCAGATATTTGTCAGTGCATTCGTTTGAAAGATTACAAAATATGAAGCAATTTTTACAGCTGATTCACTTGGGCTTCAATTGATTTGGCTTCTATAAAAATCCTCCATTTGAAGGGAATGTCAGTATTCCCTTCAATAAACATATCTCAGCTCCTGTCCACAACCAGGACTTTTACTTTAGATTACAGAAAAACAACAACTGTCTTGCAAGGGAGTAGAGAAATTGTCCCTCCTTAAAGCTGCAACAAAATTTTGGGAGCTAAGGCGGTTGTATCCTGAGTTTGGATATTGTAGTGTGAAGATCTAATCAACCCTAATTCTCATTGTCCCTATTTTCTACCATATAGTCACAGCTAATGGAGGCAGTCAAAAGATGCCTTGTGATGTAAGTGCTAACTGTATTCTCTGAATGCACAAACTGCCCAGTAAATGACATCTATGAGTGCAACTGCTCCCTTTTACTGTGAAGAAATCTTATTCTACATCTTCTGAGATGAGCCAGGTTACAGACAACTTATGAGGTAACTCAGATCAGAAAGAGCAATAGTCTCCGACCTAAGTTCAAGCACAGTGAAGACAAGTGCTCCCTAATATTCTCCAACCACACATACAGAGAGTATCTCAGAAGAGGAGGTTCAACACAGTTAAAATTCAAGTTTTGTTTTGGGTTTGCAGGTGGTTTTTTTGGGCTTGGGTTTTTTTGTCTGTGTTTTTTCATTTAGAAAGAGGCAAMTGCATGTGTTACATAACTGTGCACCTTGGCAAACAAGTCCCCTGAAACTCCTACTCCACCTGTTTTCTTAACTGATGGGTTGTCTCTTGAGGATCAACATTCACCTCTCCTTTCAGCATTGATGTGTAAGACTGCAAGGGTGGTACAAACTGCACCATTTGCCACCCATAATCCAACCTACATAAAGATAGTAGCAGAACCAAGGTTTCGCTAGGAGCCCACAGCTAAGAATGTTGCTGGGATCTATTATAATGTGTAGCCCACCAGAAAATAAATATTATAACATGTTGAAAYGTATGTGAGCATGCTAAAAACAGGATCATAGGAAAAGGTGGACAATACATATAGTTTATTTTAATTTCCCTCTACTTACTTCTTCTGTGATCTCTACCTGTGGTAATTCCTAAACCTCTTTCAGATATGTAGTTTAACCTCAGCTGATAACTAAGCACCACACAACAACATGTTCAATCACCCCTGGTGGAATGGGGGAGAGAATGGGAAGCATAAAAGTGAGAAAACTGGTGGGTTGAGATAAAGTCAGCTTAATAGATAAAATAAAAGCCATGCACATAAAAAACCAAAACAAGGAATACATTCATCACCTCCCATGGGGAAGTGGATATTAGCCATCTCCAGGAATGCAGGGCTCCATCACATGTAACTGTGGCCTGGGAAGACAAACACTATCATTCTCAATGTCTCCCCCTTCCTCCTTTTCCCTCTAGCTTTATAGGCTGAGCATGATGTCTTGTGGCCTGGAATATCCCTTTGGTCAGTCAAGGTCAGCTGGCCTAGCTGTGTTGCCCCCCAGCTTCTTGTGTACTCCAAGTCTCCTCCCTGGTGGGGTGTGGTGAGATGCTTTGACACCGAGTAAGCCCTGCTCAGCAAAAATGAAAAYATCTCTGTATTATCAACCCTCTTTTCAGCACAAATCCAAAAGAGCCYCATATCAACACAGGTATGTTCTTCTTTATTTCTTTGTTCTTTTATGGAGACAAATGGATGCTGAAGGTTTTAGCTRTCTTACTATTTGCATTCAGACAAGGTTGCCACTCCAAAACAATGCATTGATTTGGGATTGATCAGGTAAGGAGTCTTTTAAAACAGATGAAGAGTAGTTGTGATTTTGTTATCAACGTGGTTTTCTGTGACACCTTGAAGTACAAAGGACTCAGTTCTGCTTCCAATTAACTCAATAGCAAAACTCTTATTGACTTAAAGGTCTGAAAGATCAGGCCCTAATTTACCAACACTTGTACTTCTCTGATTAAATTTTAAAAGTCCAGATGGTAAAATGATTTGCAAGCCTTTGATATTCTGCTGAAGTCAGTGTACAGGTTGGCAAACTGGATTTTTGGGTCTTCATTAGGATCATGAAAACTCTCTAGCTGATCATATCAKCTTTGCTTTATGCAGCAGAGAATTCCAGTCTGCGGTTCCCAGCTTGTCATGTAACTTATTTTTCTCTCACTTCTATCTCTTTTCTCTGCAGATAAAAGTAATTTCTGAATATCACAAAGTTCTAGTTAAAGAACAGAACTTCAAATATATATTCCTAGGTGTAAAACACTTAAATCACCACAAAGGAATGCAAAAAAGAAATTAATTKCATGAAGTACCTATTAAAGAGAAACTGAGAGCTCTGAACATCTTGATTATCTGCAATAAAAAAAATTGTTGTTGTGCTGTATGAGAAAACACAGGCAAACTATTTACAACTAYATACATTAATAACACTAATAATATAATAATGGTGTTTCTGCCTGCTTATATCAGATTTCAGTAGTTTTATATCTACTTTCACATGCACTTTCCCATCTGAACAAGTAATGAGGAGCAAATTTGCAAGATTTCATGACAAACATTTAAGAAACCTGAGACATCAATATCAGAACTGATATTTTCTATAAGCTGATACTAAGTGAGGAAGGGTTTTTGAAGTTCTAATTTGAGAGAACAAAGTTTTTATGCTCATAAACCCGTTTCACTCTTTATATAGAGATATTCACATTTCCATACCTATATGTGTTAATCTGGTCTGTGTCTGGAACAGAAGGTGACTCCATGGCACAAAGACAGCATATGGAGTGGGCTTCATGATCACATAACCACTGAATCAAAGATTCTCAAAAACACAGAATGGGAAGTGTTGGAAGGGTTCTCTGGAGGTCATCTAGTCCAACTCCCCTGCTAAAGCAGGTTCACCCAGAGTACATTCTACAGGACTGTTTGGATATCTCCAGGAAAGGAAACTCCACAATGTCTCTGAATAGCCTATTCCAATGCTCTGACACTCTCAAAGTAAGGAAGTTTTTCCTCATATTCAGATGTGACTTATTGCATTTCTATCTCTGTCTGAATATTAAAGAGCAAATCTGGCCCACATTTAGAGAATTTCAGGCTATAGGAGACAAGGAAAGGGTCTTATAGACAAAGTAAAAGAATGACATGAGGGAGTGGTMTTGTTCTACAAGCACCAACAAAGTGCTCGTTAAAAACATACCAGAACCTCTGCACAGGGTAACACCTTTTTGAGGAAAGAAATCTCTTACTAGTCCATACAATGACCGGAGTCTCTGCTGCAAACATCTTCACAATGGTTTCATTAGACAGAATGGGTGACAGTCCAAAACCAATATCCTGCCAATTCCTGATACCCATCTTCCCTGTGTACCCCACAGCAAGTATGAATGCATCACTGTTGAGCACCTTAAACAATATACAGAACACCTCCTAACTTTCTGTGTACAAAACACTGTCCTACATGCCCATATCTGCATCTCCAGCAAAGCTTTCACTGAATTGTTACAAGTGTTCTGTCTAAGTTTGCTCTGTTTTACAGCAGAAACCTCTTGGACATATCTCTGAGGTGGACAGATTCTCTGCCCAGCTCTTTRAAGAATACCAATGGGGTTTATTAATTGCTCTGCACACAGTAGGGACTACCTGAGACTATCTCCAGGTCTTTCCAAAACTCTTACTTGAGGAATTCTTATAGCGACTAGTCAAATGCTTAGTTTTGACAGTGGCTATGAACTCGGTCTCACGCTCATTGTCTGTGCACAGATTAACAGGGAGTTCCCAGGCCACCCAGAGAATTGTGACTTTTCTGATCTACCCATAAAGAAATCAGTCTCTTATGTCTAGGATACATTTGTTCAAGGCTGAATTTAGATAACAGTAATTCTGAATTACTCCCAATTTTCCTTCTACTTCTACCACTAAGACAAACTGTCTTACTGCTCAAGACCAAAGAGAAACCAGCAAATTACTTTATAATTTCTAAATATTGGAAGGCCCGAATTCCATATCCTCCTCTGAGGTTGCTTTGCTGTTGTTGCTTTGCCTGGAGCTGCCATAGTCCCATGAACTAGGTTTCTTCTATGTCCATACATGGTTGCAGTSTGATAGAAYGGTTAGCTTTTGGTTGGTTTGGCAAGACACTTGTTGTTATATGTGTCTCTGTATCAGCCTCCTATGAAGCAGAACGGAAGTGAAGTTTGSGGTAAACAGAAACCCAGCAATGAAACCCAAAGGGGTACAAACTTGGGAAAAAATTTACTGCAGGTCTCCCTGATAGTAACCTGTCATATAGTGTTTAGAAGCTATAAGATTATCCTCTAGGTTGTCCTCTGCCCCATTCTGTTCAATGCGGTAAAATGTGAGCCAACCAACCAAACAAAAAAGAAAAACAGAAACAAACACCCACAAAACCCCAGTGCAATTTCCTTTATACACCTAGTGACTGTAAATTGTATCTTTGGGGTGATAAGAAAAAAATAGAATTCCTTCCTGTCTTTCAAATTAACCTGTTTTCTGTCAGAAAATGCTCATCCCAAGAAATTAAAATATTTTGCTGTAACATTTTATCTTAATTTCCAGGAGGACAGTATCAAAGTTTCATTACAACTATATTGTTCCAATATGTATTAAATAAAGTATAATTGAGTAATGAATACAAACCAAAAAAAATAATACTTAGTCCAAACAAAATCTCCCACCAAGATAAACTGAGTATTTCCTTCACAGAAAAAGAATAAATACTTTTAACATTATATCCCAGTTTAAAATCAAAGAGCATCTAAATACCTCATACTGTAGTGCTGAATGTAAATTTTGTATTCCAGTCAGCTCGACCATGGCATTTCTTTTAAAGGGCTATAGATTGTCTAACTAGGACTGCTCTATCAAGAATCTAAGCTTTTACATTTGGAAAAAGGAGAATAAATCAAACTGAGAGAGTACCTGACAATGTTTTTTATCTCCTTGCAAATTACAAGTGATAGCATTTCTTCAGAACAGCTGGAATAAAGCAGTTTTAGTTTTTGGCATCGAGATTCATACATTTTAAATAACTCTCTTTCAGTTTTCCACAAGTTAAAGGCAATCTAACAGACTTGCAGGTGTAGAATGATGGAATCATTAAACAATCCTGCATTTTTTCCAACTGTGACCTTGAAATCAGTGAGAATTGTATTAGCCCTAAATCAAGCCAAAAATTTACAAATATTTCAGAGGATGCTGCAGTGTCACATTTTGTAAAATAAGCAGAAACTGTAACTTCAAGATAACAGTTTRGGAGTTGAAAGTTTGAGTAAAATCAGGACCTTTCAGCTAAATATTTTTACTGGGGTAATTCAGCAGTTAGCATCACTGTTTAAGAGCTTCATGGAACAGTTTTGACTTTRTAATATCCTTTTATTTTATGTGATTAAAAGGGAGCCTTTAATTTGTGACATCTCAGGAGTATTGTATTTACCTACTTAAGGTCGAATAGATAATTCTGTGTATGAGTCAGGGTGAAAAGGAAAGGATTTGTGGGGGTTTTTTCCTTTCTTTTCTATAATCTTCCTACTGCAGGAACTCTTCTTGATTCAATAATGACATTTGGTGGTAATCCCAGAGGAGTAATAATTCTGCCTGAAGACTAAACYGAGTGAGTGGTGTTCTCCCTTGCTGTCAATGACCTATAGATGACATTTTGTACCTAATTAAATAGATGTCTTTCTTTTGAAAGAAATGGCGAATCATGCATAATTAGAAAAGGCATCAAAGTTGGAGCTGTTGGCTCATTAATCTAATGGAGCTAGCCTGTGGCACTTATAGACCATTTGTATTGCTCTTGATGTTTGTGCTACTTTATGAGCAATTAGCACTCTATATAAGACTGATTCTCTTGATAGCTTTCMTTTTTTTCACACTCAAAGAAAATATTTAGATTAGTTTAGGATGTGGTACGAGCTATAACCTCTAACAYTCATAAACATTCAAATATTAATGATTTACAACATGGGTAAAGTTACCTGAAATCTAACACTGACTTTTTGTTTCTTTAGGCTAAATAAAGAATGAGAAAAAAACCTTTCACAGAACTGTAGAACTCATAAACAATAAATAAAAAAAAAAAAATAAAATCACACATTCAAGGAAATTACAAATTCTGTGACATATTTTTGGTGATTTTTTTTTTCAAGATGAAGAGTGATGCTATTAATATTGTGTTCACAAGTCCTTCTGAGTAAGAGTAAAAAAGGTACTGTGTTTATCTTTCTTCTAAGTTGCTTAATATTAATTATATTTTCTATTTTAACAATATTTTAAAATATATCTAAAGATTTAAGACATATTGTATTTTTATAAAGAAGATTCATTTGCAGKCTTTTTGGAGCCAGTCCATTCTCAATGCAAGTGTTCCAGAAGTTCAAATTTCACTTTCCACCTACAACTTGCCAGATTGGTCTATAATCCCTGCTAATTATTTCTCTAGAGAYTCTACTACTTCAGCTTTGCTAGGATTTGTTCCTGTAGAGTGCCTGGTTGTTTCTTACTATAACAATGTCTCACAGAAAATAATCCATGAAAGCTGAAACGTACATTATCATGCCATGTAACATGCTTAAAAGACATCCAGCAACAGCTTGGGAAAACTACACACCACTGATAGCTTCATATTCTAATTTATACTAAACCATTCATCACACGCCTGGGCTGTTCAACATACATATATGGATATGACCATGAATATATTTTGTGTGGATATCTTACATATGCTATAATCAAACAAGCGTATATTTTTACCAAAATAAAAGGGCTAGCCAAATATTCATTTTAATTAAAACTTAAAATTTCTCTTTTGTCTTTCATCCCTTTTGTACAATTTTATTTCACTGCAAACRCAGTCTACTAAGAGGCTTTACATACAAGTTTTCACTGAATCAGAACATATTTTGGAAATCTTGTGGTTTATGAATTTGTTTTTAAGTCTTAATRGTGACACCTAAAATTCCCCCAGGCTATATAACAACCATATAACTGTATATAATCACAGAATTTTTAAGGTTGGAAAAGACCTTTAAGATGAACAAATGCAACTGTTAACTAACACTGCCAAGTCCACCACTGAATGATGTCCCTGAGTGCCACAYCCACATGGCATTTAAATACSTGGGCAGTGAGGACAGCTTCCCTGGACAGCCTATTCCAAAGCTAGGCAAACTTTAGAAATTTGTCCTAGTATTCAGTCTAAACCTCCCTTGGAGCAACTTGAGGTCATTTCCTTGTCCTGCCACTTGTCACCTGAGAGAGGAGGCCAA
>QVAJ01000040.1:1623747-1635963 GCA_003546035.1 Mixornis gularis | reverse complement strand
GGCCCAAATCTGAACACAGGATTCAAGGTACAGCCATTCCAGTGTGGTTTACAAGGGAGTTATTACTGCCCTAGTCCTGATGCCCATGCTATTTGTGTTATAACCTATTTTTACATTATGATAATTTGTTCTGGGCTATACACAATAGACATAAAAGACTTAGATGTTAACCTTTGTTTTCCACTAAGACTGTAGCTTATGAATCAATAACYCAGACTCTTCCTGCTTGAGCTAGCAGAGATTCTAAGACCAATGTGCAGTAGCTATTCCTCCGTGTTACCTTAGCAATCCCTCATTGGWTAGTTTATGCTAATTTGCTGGCCTCGAATTCATCTCCTTTCACCAAGGTCAGTGAAGAAGAGGAGGAGGAGGAGGAGGAAGTCCTCCAGTCATGGAAGCAGAGATTCCCCTGCGGCCTGTGGTGCAGACCATGGTGAGTCAGGCTGTGCCCCTGCAGCCCAGGGAGGTTCACTGGGGTGCAGAGATCTACCTGCAGCACACAGAGGAGGCCCACACCAGAACAGGTGGATGCCCAAAAGAAGACTGTGACACCATGGGAAGCMCGTGCTGGAGCAGGGTCCTGGGAGGGACCAGCTGACCCATGGAGAGAGGAGCCCATGCTAGAGCAGGCTCCCTGGTAGGACTTTTGACCCCGTGGAGGATCCAAACTGGGGAAACTTGTCCTTTACGACTGCATCCTGTGGAAAGGCACCCATGTTGGAATAGTACACACAGAACTGTAGCCTGTAGAAAGAACTTACACTGAGGAATTTTGTGAAGAACTGTATCCCATGGGACGGATTCCATGATGGAGCAGGGGAAGGACTCCTCTTCCTGCACAGTGGCAGAAATAACCTATGATGAACTGACCATAACCCTCATTCCCTGTCTCCTTGCATGGCTGTGAGGGAGAATGTAGAGACCAGGAAAGGCGGGGTGGGAAGAAGGTGTTTACAAGATTTGTTTTACTTCTCATTGTCCTGCTCTGATTTTGATTGGTAGTAAATCCAGTTAATATCCCCAAGCTGAATCTGTTTTGTCCATGACAGTAACTGGTGAGTGAGCTCTCCATGTTCTTAACTCATGAATATTTTGTTATATTTTCTTATCCATGTCCAGTTGTGGAGGGGATTGGTAGAGTGGCTTTGGTGGGTGCCTCCATCCACCCAGTGGCAACCCACCACAAGCCCATCTTTGGTCCTTCATACAGTTACTTTCAAATGCTTTTAATCTATTAAATAATGACTAAATGACTAATCATCAAGTTTCTTGCTACTGCTGGCTCCAAGGTTTTCTGAGAGCATTGACAAAATTAGAAGAAAATAATAAAAAACATGCACGTCTTTGTCTCCTTGTACTTCAGTACTTAATATCTCCCATTCCCTTTCTTTTTCTTCTTTTTTCCCCATTCTCCCTTTTTTCTCCCCCTGCCTTTTTTTTCCTTTTTTATTCTTCTCCTTCCCTTTCCCCTTCTCTTTTTCCCTACCTTTCTCTGTTCACAAGCAAAAATATCTGTTTTCTGTCTAAAGGTGGTTTCCCAGTCTGATTTGAATGCCTAGTAACATGAAACAGTGCTCAATAGTTACAGGCTACTTATTTTAGTGCAATGGTAAAATAAATTGGTATGTAAAATGGATATGTAGTAAACTGCCAGCAGTATCTGTTTTCTTCAGGCTACAATAACTCCTGTTAGAATTGTCTTTTGTCCCAAATCTCTCTTCAGTCTTTGAGCTGCTCCAGAGCATCAGTCTCTTGTGGGTGTAAATAAATGATGACTCATTAAGAGACGGATACAAACAAGTGTATTTTACAAAGGAACAGAAATGAAAACTTTGCTCCCTGCTCCTGACATACACATATAGCAGTAATGATATTGAAATAGGCCAAGGTATTTTGGGAGTGAACAGATCTTTATGCCATRGTTCATTCTGTGTTCCTACTGCAAACTTCTTAAATGTACATTTACCAGTGTTTTGAGTGATATCTCCAGGAGAAAGTTAACATGGTCATTCCCAGTAATTTGCTAGTGAACTCTGACAAGAGATTTGTAGATTCCATTCCTGCAATTCTGCTTTTGGAAATGGGAGATTTATGCAGCAAATTTATTTCCTTTTCAAGTGAAGCTGAATAAAGACACACAGATTGTCTTCCTCTCACAATAGTGCTCGCTGAGTTGACTCACAGCGCTTGTCTGGTGACATAGTAACAACCATAAAATAGTGTAACAATTTGTCTTTACAATTACATCTTTTGACTAGATGTCTCAGGAGAACTATGTAACCTTACCATTCTTCAATGGCACCGGGCTAAATCAAAAGCGACTACAGAAATGCACAGACCAGAGCCTGACAAAACTTTCCAAGGAAAAATCAGGCCAACGCTCTATGAAGAATGAACAGATGATATTAATGTAATCTGGAAGAAAGAGGTGACTTATCCCCATGCTTTGATCTGCTGAATTCTCTGTCTGTGCCTTTCTGAATAATGCAGCGCACAGTAAAACTATTGCAGCAAGGTTTAGAGCTAGAAACTGGATTAAATAAACATTCTGCCAGGAATAAAGTATATTCCAGCAACCAGGTTAGCTAAACTAAAACAAACTTTGACATTTCACTACTGTGCACCAAGGACATGTGGATAAGGTGAGAATTGGTAACAGGACAGTTCTTCAATTTCATAYGCTCACAGAAGGCAAAAGTAGGCTTAAAAAAATGCATCATTAATCTCTCAACTCATCTCTTAGATTTCAATTTTATTTTATTGATCATGAACCTGAAGATAAATTATTTCAAGAAAAATATGATTGATTGTTTTATTTAACTGTTTCTATTATTTTCACAGAGCTGTTCCCTACTGCTACTGGAGGACTAGACGATCTCCAGATGCCCCTTCCAGCCTCAAGAATTTTGTGATTTTGTGAAAAAAAAACAAACCCAGGAAACCTGAGACATGAAGACGATATATATGGTTATATCAGAAAGTAGGTGAAACTGAAGGAGGAAGAAAATATTAATGCAATAACCCTTAAATTATCAAGAGAATTCCGTAATAAAATCTTTCTTCCCCTCCCGCAAATGAAACCACAGTGATTATTCATAGTCACTGGGCTAGCACAAAGGAAAACTTGTTCTAGTCTATGKTTTGAACCCTTACTTCACCTTACTCAGAGTAAATGCTCTCACACAATAAAGGGACTAAAGAGCAGTTAGAAACTAAATCTTTGCTCATTACAAGTCTCCAGAACATGCATAGACRCAAYATTCAAATGAATCGCACATATATAGGAAACTCTATATAATTGACAACATTCCTAAAACATCTAATAATTTTACTGAATAATTTTTAAGACAAATAGTTGTTCCTTCTGTACTTATYCAGACAGGATTACATATACCAAAATAAAGAATTTTACACACAGTGAAAAATTGCCACTGTGTTTCAACTGATGTAAGTGAAAAAGCCCAATTTCCTTTTATGCTGTGTCTGCTTCATTTATGTTACTATGCAGCAACAGGATCAAGCCTGGGCATGGGTTTTGATGTAGAAGTGGACGATCTTTCATTTAAATGTGGCTCATTTCTTGTAAAGTTTTTCAGATTGTTGAGTAGAAGATGATCTTGTGAAATGGATTACTATTTAAAATTATTCTATTAGTTAAGTTCAGCATTTTAAAACAAGTCTGAGTCACCACTGCCTTCTATAATTTTTACTTTTGTTGTTGTCATGCCAGTCTGAGAGTAAAATACAGGCACTTTAAATTGCTTCAGATGCAGACAGCATAAATTGCCTCCAAAAAAACCTTGCTGGGCAAGTGTAGTGTCAAAGCATACTATATTACAGCCTACTACAGTACAGTATTTATTTTTTGAAAGTGTATCAGAAGAAAATAATAGACATAAGTCTGAAACACTAATTCATGTAGAGRTTAAAAAATTAATAGGAAATTTAGAGGTAAAGTTGCAATTTAAATTATAATGATTAAACAAAGTGCATAACTTTAGGTTTCCAACTGAGTTTAACATCTTCAAAACTGATGGTCCATCTACATCTCTTTATCTTCTACACTAACAAAGAGAAAATTATGTCTCAGTTCTAGGTCCTCTAAATCAATCTTAAGTCATTCACATTCGGCTACAGAGGGAAAATATTAGATTGTRTGAGTATATCCATTCCCAATCTGTTTCGCCCTGTTCCCAGTCAGCTATTTTTGAAAGTGTAATTTGAAGGATCATTAAGATGATTCAACATTTTACTTAAATAATAGTTTTTTTAAGCCACAGCAGGTGGGCTGGAAATTATAAAAGGCCTCAGAAAGTCAGGTACAGAGGTTTGAACAAAAAGCAAAAGATTTGTAGCCTAATGGAATTGACAGACTTAGAAATTTCCAAGYATGATACTGGCAAACCAACCCAGCAAAATTCATTAATTATGCCAGTGTAGTGGCCTTGCTAGGACAGGRTTGGTTTTCTCCATACATGTCATATGGTTCTATATGTTGGGCCTATGACCAAAACAGTCCTGATAACTGATGTTCCAGTGTTTGCTGACCAGTGCACAGCATGAAGACCTTTTCTCTGTCSCCCAGGGGATGCACAATCTGTTGGGATGAGGCACAACCTGGCAGGTGACCTCAACTGATCAAAGAGATGTTCCATAGTGTATAATGTCATGCTCGGCAATAAAAGGGAAAAGAAAGGACATTGAGGGTTAATCATCTTTTTTTTAGGGAACAGGAGGAGCATCAGTCTATTTGTGGGAGGTGGTGAATTATTGTTTTTGCATCGCTTATATTTATTTCTCTTTTCTTCCACATGTCATTCACTTTTTTTTTTTCTTGATTTTACAGTTCCTTGTTTTTATTCTTCTTTTACTATTCCCTTGCTTCACTGGGGGCATGAGGAGAAAGTGAACATCATGCTGTGTGGTGCTTAGCTTCCCATTKGGATTAACCCAAAACAGCCAGCAAGTTTAAAGAATTACCCTGGCTTAAAAATCAGAGATTTTTAAAAAAGGTACAGTTTTGTGTAATTATTTTTTCCTAATTTCAGAATTGATAAAAAAGTTTGGGTTGGCTTTTTTCGTTTTGTGTTGTTTATTTGCTGCTGTTTTAGAAAATGGAATCAGATTGACAGCTGGAACAATAGTTTTTCAATTCACAGAAACTGAGCATCAGATAGTCATGTKAATCTTTATAAACTATACCATGTATCAACAGATGTGAAACAAGACTACACGATCTGACAAAGCTGCAGCACCAAGTGCTGTCAGAATTATCAGTAAGAATAGAAATTCTCTTCTTATCTGAACAAAGAGCTGGTCAGGGGTCTGAGGAAGAACACAGTTTTAAATCATGCTGCAAAATGCACCTTCCCACTGGGTTGCAGGATCCTCTTGAAAGYCTCACTCTACAGCAAATTGCTACTGAAGTACAGAGTAGGACTTTTCTTTCACCTATCTACTGTAAAGTATTCAAGACCCTTGCTGTCTTCAAAGAGCACTGCAGGCATTCAGCAAATGATCATCCCCAGCATGTTTTGTCCAATTTCTATTGCCAGCTCTCAAAMAATAAAACAGATGTTGCAAGACAAGGACTCCAATGAAGGCTGAGAAGCAGGAGCTGCACTCATACTGGTTCTTTCAGCATGTCATGGTTTAATCCCAGCTACCAACTAAGCACCACACACTGAATCACCCCTGGTGGGATGGGGAAGAATCAGAAGAGTAAAAGTGAGAAAACTCATGGGTTGAAATAAAGACAATTCAATAAGAAAGAGCCACTCGTAAGCAAAGCCAAACAAGGAATTCATTCACYGCTTYCCATGGGCAGGCAGGGGGTTCAGCCATCTCGAGGAAGGCAGAGCTCCATCACATGTAACAGTGACTTGGGGAGACAAACACCATCAATCCGAGCACCCCCCCCACTTCCTCCTTCTTTCTTCCCCCTGCTCTTTAAATGCTGAGCATGACACCACATCATCTGGAGGATCCTTTTGGTGGCATCTTCCACTGCTTGCAGAATACTTTAAAAAATTCCCACTGTCCTGAAAAATTTATTATGCAAACTTAGATGATGCCACACCCTGGATTGTGTGATAATCATAACAGTGAATTCTCTAATAATGACATCCTTTGTACCTCAGCTAGAATAAGTGCAGGATTCTACAACTTCTTAGGTGAAGGCTATAGGATTAAGGAGATGCGGGCTCATATACATTTTTCAGGTATTTTGTTACAAGAAAATCATTGAAATTCGTTGCATCTGTTATTCTCAAAATTCAATATTTTCTTAAGCATTTTGAACATTTTAGAAACAGTAGCTCCTTTTGATTCTAAAAATAGAGGAAGTTCTTATGCTCTGTGATTCAAATATTTTGACAGATTTTGTGAGAAGATGGAGGAGCTCAGTTCAGTTACTTAAATGACTATGTGAGAAATATCTCAGCCAGATTTAAAGTGCCAGGCAAGGGCAGTGTGGGTACCTCATAGGTTTGGCACAATATTTACCTCTTTAAARTGAAGTTCCTGGATGTGAAATGTCTCACAGAATTTGAGATAAGGTGTTTAAGGTAATGTGTAGCCACCTGGCCCGCTCCAAAACTATCCATATATGCTCCACATCACTAGAGCAGACAGAAACAAATACAGGATTTAGAAAACAAACAAACATACATTTTTAAGCAAATATTTTCTTTTCAGAATTACCAATCATTCTCTAAGACTACTGGAAAACTCTCAGATTTGAAAAAAACATTAATTGTAGACAGAGCTGATAATTTATATCTAGAAGATGTTTTGCAGCTGTGTAATTTTAGGAACTTTCTTTTTTCTTCTTTTTCTTCCTTTTATTAGCAGACATGATTCATTTTAAACTTGAAAACATTGTAATCTATAAATAGTGCTAGAACCTTAAATTTCAAAAATTCAATATTTCTCTTTTTTTCTGTCAGGCTTTTATATAGGTGTCATAGAAAGCACTGCACTATTTTCATCTAGTTATTTCATTATATGTTTATGAGGTAATAAAAGAACAACTTTTCTGTTGAGAAATCAACGTATAGAAAGAAATTCACATATAGATTAATTAATGCTACTAATAAAATTATAAAATCATAGTAAACATTAATTTTAGGTGTCCTTCATTACGTATGTGAAGAATTGGATTTTTGAGGCATTAATTTGCAAAAATCACCTGTTTTTACAGCCACCCCAAGTCTTGAAATGAAATATAAGAGACAAGGGAAATGTTCTGCTTAGGACTCTGATTTGCAAAAGCTACTTGTACCAAGGGCTTATTCAATTTTTTTCCTTCAGATTTGCTGATGAGAAAGAATTCACAGTGTAAACTTTACAGGATTCAGGACACCCATGAAAATAAATCACTACAGGGAATCYTCTGTTGATTCATTACAGTTATTTACTATGGTCTTTTCATTTTTGAGCAACRGAACAACAATAGAGAACTTTGCAAAACTTCATCAAAGTATCTCAATATTTTCAGGAAAAAAAAATCAGTTGTAAGACAATAATCTCTCTGAAGTACAAATTTAGGATCGCTGGATAAAATCACAACAGGCAGATAAAGTTCTGGAACACTAGTGTTTTTACAACACTTATACAAAGCATCATGATTTATTAAAACCTTCTTTACTTTCACATTCCCTGTAAAATATTTAATTGGGACATTCACTGAAATCACATGTGAGAATTTGAATCTATGCTTCTATACAATTGTACAAGCTTATATGTGAKGATGAAATGTTTACTATATTTTTTATTCTTGTTCTATGTCAAAGATTGTTCCAAAAGCAATTCTTTTCAATGAATTATATATTCTTGAGACTTAACTTTTGACTAAGAAATACAACACCTATTGATTTGGTGGATTCTAAAAGATTGTGTTTTATTTATAAGATGATATTTTATTTGGAGTCACTGCAATTTATCTACTGAGCTATCAGTTCATCCCTACCTTCACTGGAATTAATTTTTTTGTTTGTTTCTTTATTGAATAACTTTAAGATTTCCAGCTTTGTTTGTTGTGACTGTAAAAGATATTTATTTGAAAAGATGTAGAATTATCAATAGGAATATAAACTAGGCAGTTCTTTGATAGTATCTATATATTTGCTCATTTTATCCCATCAAGATAAAGTTGTGAACATAAAGGGAGACTTTCTATGTTGCATTTATCAGATCTCACTAAACATAAGGAGAACAACAACAAATATATACAATTAACTGCACAGCCAAAACTAAAACAATTTAAAAAAAGCTAAAAGAGATAATATTTATTTTCTGAATTTTTTTTTTCTCTGTCAAGCTATGAACATAGAAGTGTTTTTAAAATTGTACATGTCACCTGTATGGAGTATGGAAATTCTGGCTCCTCTTAGCCTTTTTTTATATTATAAAGACAAAAAAAAAACCAAAATCCAAAAACTAAAGAAATTACAACAAAGTAACACCCTCCTTCCAAACACATGARGATTTACATCATTTTGAACTGGTTTTTGATATTTAGGTTAATCAAACATTTTAAATTACAAGAAGACATCTAAATATCAACATTAAAACATTCGTTTCTTAAGCTGKACTTGAATCCTGTGTTTGAGATAGAACAGAAAGAATCCTATCTATGAGCAATCTTTCTTATCTCATATCTCCAGATTTCTTTTGTACAAACTCTATATAGTCCTAACTGCATTCTGAATATTTTCAGAATTTTATTTTATTATATTGATAATTTATAATTATCTGATTGATAATTAATAAAAATAAATATTTAATTAATATACTTCAACAATTCAGGTGAAAACAACCAGAATGTGGCTGGTAGACAATGTTAAGCAATYTAGTTTTTCCAGTCCAGTATCTAAGTAGAACTTTCAGTTTGTTTCATGAMTTTGTCCTAGGGAGAGCTAGGGAGGATTTTGTTCTTCTTTTTGTTCTTTTGTTTTCCCTGGAAAGCTGTTCCAGAAAAATGGCTGGTTTTGGAACTTTTTTAATATGATGACACCATTGACAGTCAAAGAACGCAGCAAGCTGGAAGAGGAAGGGAAGGGAAAATGATATGCCAGTGTACTTTTCTGTCCAGTCAAAGCCTTTGCACTTGTCAGTTCTATCACAGAGCTCTAGAKTGCAGCTCTGTTGATATTTTCTCATGCTTGGCCAAGGGCACAAGCTAGCAGATGAGGGTGACCCCAGCATGTCYTGATAGGTCACAGTCCCACAGGCAGTACCAGGTTCTGGTAAAATCTTCAGCACACCATACATAGCTCAGGCACAGACTGGATCCCTGACTCAGGGCTGTCATGAGCTCCTGGTGCCATGGGAGGGAAAGCCCTGGGGGAAGCTTGTCAGGGACACTAATGTCTCCAGGGCCCTGATATCTCTATATGAAACAGAAGGCATTTTCTATCTGGAAACACTGAGCAGCTTGCYACTGATCCCCAAGGGGAAGGTGGGCATTTTATGCTTCTCTAGTACTTACTAGAGATTGATGTACCCTCATTTTTTCAACAGCATTAGTTCCTCAGACCTAAGCTTGTTGGATCAATTGCTTTCTGGATGACTGGAATGGAAGGATTGTAAGTCACAGCTTTTATTTATGTCCTTTGGTATGGATTTGTCTCATATCTAACTGACATAGASTCTGCTTAGCTTGCAGGTTTGTGAAAAATCCATTCCTTAGGCACTTGGCGCTTCTTTATACCTTATTGGGAGCCAAAACATGTATTGGCTGCTGAATTTTCCAGGAAGTAAGCTGGCAGCAGATGAGSTGTTGCTTCTCTAGTTTAGTGGAACTATGCCTAAGCACCTTTAAAAAAACTGGCTWTATACATGCTGCTTCTCATCCATAAAACAGAGAAAAAAGAAAAAAAAAAAATCCTGAATTCATAAGCTGTAAGAGTAAGCACATTTAAGTTTGCAAGGTCTTCAGATATTGTGATATAGAGGCCACAAAGAGATGTTTGATAGGAAGAAACTCTAGACGAGTTAAAGATCAGAAACAACTTTTTAATTGCCAGCCAAGCTGAAGCCTGAAAAACATACAGGTACTTTGAACTGTTCCCAGCCACTCATTCAATCAATTAAGTGAAAAACTTTTGAGCAAATCTGAATGCTGAATTAATATGAAGAAAAAATGATTTGCCTATAGACATTTTGCAAATGGAAAAGAYTAATTAAGGGAGGCATTTATTTCAAATTATTTGCTTAGGTGTTGTTGCTCAGAATTCAATGGGATTTGCATATGTTACTGAGATATTTCAAYACAGGCCAGGGAAAAGTAGATATTACTTAATTTTTTTAATTTTATTTTTTGTGGTTTGTTTTTTGGGTATTTTTTTGGGGGGSTTGGTTGGTTTTTTTGTTAAAGTGGGTGCAGATTAAGAAAAAAAATGCATAAAACAGCTAGCCTATGTTACTTGCTAGATAAAAGAAGGTAAAAGACTGGCATTTTTAAAAAAGGAAACAAAAAAACCTAAGCAATTTGATTAAAAGAAAATTAAAACATCTACATAGCTGATGTACATTCTCTATATTGAAGCGTCTGGTTTGTATCTGTTAGGTTATTTTCTAAGACCAAATTTTAAGGAGACTATACCTTGAAATCCAATGAATTCCAAAAAGTTCCATGTGACTATGGCAAGGTGCAATCATGCAAAAGGACATCTTCGGAGCATAGAAAAGGAGAAATAAATTATGAGACAGACTCACCAGGGCTGTGAACTTTGACAGGGGAACAAACGGCCCGTACTCAGCAGAAAGTCTTGGAGRGACAGTAGATTGATGATGGGTTTCCTACTTAAATGACAGGAAGTTGTAGCAATCAGTGGCACAAGGACACAAAGACAGGAACAGGGCATTACCATGGGGAACGGCCGGAAAAAGCATTCAAAAAGGGCTTGGAGATGGTCATGTCCTCATGGTGACAATGGTATTGTGCTAGGAAAAATGGTGCCTTGCCCTAGCCGATTCAGGTACCTCCAGGGATAGCAGCCTCCTCAGCCAAAATAGACTTCCTGGGACTTTTCTGTCTGAGGCTGCAAGAAGTGTCAGAAAACATCTTCAAGTAAAAGTTTATGTCAACGTCTTCTATGATGCACTTATGGGTGTGGAGGGAGAAGTAGTTATTATAAAAAGTAAAATAAAGAAACCAAACTAAAGAAAACTGAAGCATGTGTGGAGGTATAATGTGTTGCCACAATGTAAGGTGCTACTGAACCACAAGAGCACTAGAAGTGGACTGAATCTGTCCAGCACACACCACCATCAGCAGTGAAGGTTATGCCTTGGAGCACCTCCARGACAGCAGTGGCTTCTCTAGGCAGACAAAGATTAAAAGATTGTATATAAACATTTGCTAACCAAAAGATCCCTTAGTGTCTGGACTACCAAACACTTGCCAAGAATACACTTGTGCCTCCATATGACCCACTGTTCCTGATTAAACAGCTGTGCTTTGTGTCCCAGCTGTGCCCAGAGAAGCTGTGGAAAATCCTGGGCAAACTGCTCTAGCTCCAAAAAAAGCTTTGAGCAGGAGTTGGACCAGGTAAGGTCTAGTGGTTGGTTCCAACCACAATTCTTCAGCAGTGCTTTCAGCAATCTGAATTGAGCTTTTGCTGGCAGACTTTTCGAGTTTATCGCAGAAAATTYTTTGTTTCTTAGCATTCAATACTGCTTACAAACATTTAAGTGCTGGGATCCCAGCCATCTCTGATACGACTTTCTTGAAATAATGACTGATTATTTTGGCTCTTTGGAGGTGAAACATGGATGAGGAAGCCAAACCCATTTTCCCTAGTCGGAAAGAACAGAGGCTGTTTTACACCCATACATCCTTTTATTCACATTCCARCATCCATGTGTAGGCTAAGCTCTCCAGTTTCTTCATCTCTAAAGCCAGGACATGTTGTGGTGTGTTTGTTATGGTCTGCTCTATTATTGCCCTCCTGGYGTTAATGGTTTGCTCCAAAGTTGTGTCCTCCTATTCTTATGTCAATCTTATCCCAAACCTACTTCTTGTTGTCAATCCTTCCTTATGCCAACCGCCTGTTCTGGAAATCCTCTATTACTCGAGGCCCCATTGGCTTGCTTAGASAATTCCYTCCCCCTGTGCCTCCTTATTGGTTCCAGTATTGTAAGCCCTGCCTTGTTCTCCTCCTTACTCCCTTCCCTAGTGGCTGAGAATTTGTACCCTCCCCTGTTTATAAG
>QVAJ01000040.1:1577724-1623437 GCA_003546035.1 Mixornis gularis | reverse complement strand
TAAAATATTGGTGACTTTATTCCCTGGTTAGAGAGAAATTATACCAGTCTATTCACTGATGAAGTCAGCTGGAGACCTTTGCTGGCTAATGAAATGCCAGTGTTGACATTGTAATAAAAAATGCACTTATGGGTTTATATTTTATTTTTTTTTTTACCTAGGAATGCTAATGAAAATTGAAGATGCCATAAGCCAGAATATTTTTGTAACTAAATAAAAATAGCAAGTCAAGTGAACTGCAAAAGATTTGAGTTATGATTAGCTGTATATTARAAGACTATTTTATGCCAATCAATAATGTAATTTAATTAAACCATAAACTTTCTAATAATACACATAAAGAACTAAAAATTTACTCAAAAAGTAAAAGCTTCATCAATGAATGCAAAACCTGRTATTGAACTAAGAGAAGAGGTGTATTAAAGTGTCTAGTTAGGGTTTAAAAAATATGGTAGAATTCCATTTCTATTATAGGTGTTCTAACCACAACTTTTATRTTTCTGGTGAAAAAAATCACGTTTATTGTGACTTTACATTCATCCATTTTATCAAAAATTTTAAATTTTTAAATATAAAGAGGTTTGTGAATTAGTATCAGTATCATGATTCATATGAARTAATTTGATACATTTTGCAATGTTAGTTATATATTTTCTTTCCCACTTTTCTATTTCTGCCTTTGTTAAAATCAATTTTATAATTACCTATTTCATAAATTGTGAGATGATAATAAGATATAATCTTATTTTATTCCATTAAACTAAGAAAATGAAAACAAAATTCAAAATTTTCCTTTAAGGAAAAATTYCCATGTTTGTCTGATTTGTTCACAATACATAAGTTGATAAATTGTGTTTTATTTTAGAAGCTCAGCCATAAGGAGGCAAAATAAATCCAGTTTGCAACCATGTTACTGTTATGTCCTAGACATGACTCAGAAAAAGCMGTACTTTTAGTGGTGTGTAATATCTTAGAGAACAACAAGACACATTTTTTTCACTGATAATTCATAAAGTGTGGAAGTGTATTCTTTGGGGTTTGCAAGCCAGATAGAAGCTTATCAAGAATAATGACATATTGCTGAGTATCAAGTTTCACACGTATTTGGTTTTTACTGTGTGTCATCTCCAATTTATTGCAGGATGTTGTAGACGTTTGAATAGTATTCAAAGACAAGTAATATGATTACAGACAATCAGAATTGTTTATCTCTGAAGTGAAGACCTTGAAATCTTGCAAATCACTGGATAATAACTACATAAAACCCCATTCTCTAGTCTCCTACATCATTCCTTGAATTCTGTGCATCTAGAGGAGCTGAGAAGGAGAAGAACAGAGACTGAAGAAGGGGCGGGGGGAGCTTGTGAGGAATGATCAGGTTGAAATTCCTCTGGAAAACTGCTAAACACATAAGGTTTCAAGGAACACAACTGTAGCTCTGTTAAACTCATTAAGAAATTAAACAGATTTTTTTAAATTAAAAGACATTTCATTTAAAACACAGAAAGTTTCAGTATCACTATAGGATGAAATAAATGGTCACTGTCACTAAAGATATATCCCTCATTCCCTCAGTTGCTTGCCTCTAGCTCCTACCACTTTCTAAATGCCAAGTGCATGAAGTTCCTAAAGCTGCATGATGAACTGGTCTGGTTAAAAATATTTTTGTCTCTGGGGATCACTTCTCTCAACAGCAGCTAAAATTCAGGAAATGAAAGGTGCATATCCATAATCATTTTAACAAATCTAAATTGAGACTGCTGTGATCTCAGCTGCCTTTTCCATCCCCAGCTGTGCACCCTCCTGCCTGGCACTATGTCTTGTGTAATCATGTATTGAAACATCATGGGAGCTGAACAGATGAAAATTCACTGAGTAAAAGAAACTTAAAAAAAAAAAGRCACTTATTAGTCCTTAGCTGGATCAAATCCCTGAGACAGTTTATTATGTGGGTGCCTAAGCCCTCAGACAGTAGAGGTTAGGGAGAAGAGATAAATAGTAGGAAAAAAATTAGGACCCTGATAGACCAAAGAGTTCAGTGATTACCTTACTGAACCAGCATATGGAGACATTATTTTTAGATCTGCAGCTATAAGAAAGGCAGAGTTCAGATAAATATATTACAGTATAAATACATTTTTCTTTATGTTCTGTTACAGTTCTGCATAAAACTGAGAAATGGAGGTGAGATACTGGGCATCAGCTGATACAAGGATATCAGCTGGGATATCAACCATTTTGAGAGGGTGGCATAAGGCTCTGTGTTGAATCAGAGCATTGTGGTGCCCCTTTGGCCTACACTAGCAGCAAAATTCSCCACTAACAAGGGCTTAGATTATCAATTCAGTTTTGATGTTGCTATTTTTAAACTAGGATACCTATAGAAAYCTAAACACCTTTAGTCTTCATTTCATCAAAATACACAAAGGAAGTGATTTTGAACTCTCTTCTCTTCCCCTGCAACGTAAAATACTCCTGGCAAAATAATACACTGACCATTTGTGTTTTCTTAGAGTAATGCCAGTATTTCCCAGCTTCAGGCATGAGAATAAAGAGAAAAATCCCTGCTCAATTTTAGTTTTGGATACCTTCTGCACTGTAATGGACTTGCCAGACTGTTTACAGCAGCTTTGGGGCTAGTTTGTACTTGGTGTGGGAACAGCATCACAAAAACCTGGCCCTCCATCTTCTAAAAACCTAAAGCTCTGTGATCAAGTTTTCAGTTGCAATGCCTGCATCAASACAACAGAGCAAAAAGAAAGTGAAGTGTAGAAAAAAGACAGATATGGAAATATCACCCATGTTCTTTAGTGAATTTCTACTACCCATTATCTGTTTAATTATCAATTGCTTTCCGCTCACTTCAGTGACAGTATCAACTGCCTAGYGTGGTAGGAGACATGAGCATCCCAAAATGATGCCAAGAAGGAAAGCTAAACTGTAATACTGCATTAAATATTTCCTATTTAGGCAAGAATATGGCTGCATTTGAACTCACTGAAATCCCCAAACTCTCACTTCATAGAGGTTTACCCAGGCTCTAAATCAACGAAGCTGAGGACATGTTGCTTTCTAACAATCTGTTCCTTCAAGTTTAAAAACAGCTGAACATGATCTTGCTAGCTCCCAGTGTGGTGCTGTGGCTGAGAGGGCTAATGTGGCTGCATAATCGGGGGAATACTCAGCTGGAGTGGGGAGGTTATATTACTGACATAACAGCATAAATGTTTATGTTTACTCTGAGACTCGAGGTGCAAGCTGCAGTATACACATTCCCTAGAGAGGCAGATATTCTCCATGACTACAATGTTTAAGAGAATGGTAAGGAAACGAGACTGTTTACCACAGCAGGAAGAAAACAACTCACACAGATTTAGACACCAAACAATAAGATGCTAGGAACAGAAAATACTGATGACTGCAATGTTTTTGTTAGTCTCATGTCACACGTACAAGCTTTTCCTACAGCAGAGTGAATAATGGATGAGGAACAAAAAATATGTGTACAGAGAAAAATGTATATTTCTGAATTGTATCTGGACTTACTGCTCTCTTTAGCCTTCTCTGAAAAAGGTTTTTATACACAACAGTTCGTTTAGAAATACTTCGTAATACAAAAGAAGAACACATAAGTTACACAGAAAGAAGAAAGAGACAAAATACTGCTATATTTAGGTACAAATGTGTGTAAAGAAATACAGAACATGCAGAGTTTTCGTGCTTATTTCAAGCTTCTCTTCATGTTCCTTTACCCTAATATAAAGAAGCGTTACCTTCTTCTGAGTGTGGTAACAATGCCAAACTTTGACATCAGCCTTTCATTAATCATCTCTATTTACAGACAGAAACAAACAAAAAAACAACCAAGCAAACCACCAAAGCCACAGTGAGGGAATCACTTGCTGCAGGCAATTCAGCAGGGTAATGAATGATGATGGAAATACCCAGAAATTCCAACCTTCTTTTCCCAAGTTAATACTTACCCAGCAGACCATGCTGGTTCTGTGAGATCACAAGTGCATTTTGTCTTTGAAGCATGTTATCCATTACCTTTGAAGGAGCTTCTTTTAGTAAAATACAAATCAAACACATCTAAAATAAATCAAACACATCAAGGCTTTGAACCATATCCCAAGTGGTCCTGATAACATACTCTGCATTTAAAAATGTGCTGATAACATAATTTACATCTATAAATTCTGCTAGTCTCAATGGGAATTAAGGATAGTCAGGATCTCACCTAGCATTTTAATCAAAGTAAGATAAAAATTGAAAAACTCCAAAGAAACCCCCCCAAAAATTATACACAGGGCATGAAGGTGAAAGGTGGAAATAAACTGTAAGATTACTCTGCCTCTCATATTGAAAACAGCAGCTGGGCACAGGCATAGTCTGAGTGCCTCATCTTTTTTAAGTGCAAAGGGGTAAAATTTAGACTCTCAGACTTCCTATTCTTGTGAGTCAAAGATGCTAATGATGTGTCTGCCTACCAATGTCCCAAAGAATGCAACTGCTGAGACCCTTTCTTTAAAGCAAAATATGATTCAAAAACTTTCATTTTGTCATTGAAAATCCCTGTCAAAGCTCTGACATATTTTCTGACCTCACATACAGTGCTATAATGTAATCCTAGTGAGAGCACCAGAAGTGCAAAATCCACTAAACCTGATAATAGAGTTAACATAACCATAACTTCCATAATTAAAACATAATTTCAGCACAACACCCCGCACCCAAAATATGTCACTACCTGCCACTTTATCAATCAGGAAAAATATAATTAGTCTATTCAATAATTTTAAAACTGGACATCTCCACACTCTTCTGGAAATACTGAAAGATCCCATGGTACCCTGCTGAAATTTTCAATACCTTTAGCTTGAACTATGATAAGCACAGGTGATTGTCAAAATGAAGACCTTGTTTACAGCTACTGCTCTGAACACAATCTTAGAAAAAAGGACATTTTTGAAGAAAGATTGTAAATTAGATGATGCAAGGTTCTGAATGTGCAGTTCAATGTCAAGATGCTACATCAGCCAAAGCAATTTGAGCTAGTATTCATTTTTTTTCAAAACATGCTATTTATATCTAGTAAACAAGGTTATTGGCTTAGCGAAATACTTGTTGAATAGAAAATATATCGAATCATCCAATGATTTAGACATTCGCCTTATATTATAAAAGATTTTAAAAGATGAAGAATAAAATCTGCATTAAAAGGTGACAGTAAGAGATGTGAAACCACCAGTTTTATGTCCCACATTTGGCCAATTTAAAAATGAAAATAATAGCCTCATTAACTGTCAGTCTTCAGAGGTATGAAATTCATGTTAAAGATCTGTATCTACTATGTGAGTTATCAAGAGTACAAGAGGAATAAAGATTCTGCCTAATTTAAAATCTTTGTGTCAGAAGAAGAAATGAAAGATTGGACATGACAGAGGTGAATGAAGCTGTCGTTCTTTTAATTTTATTTAACTCACCATAAAAATCTTTTTGTTATTTGTCTAGATTTTTTCTTATCCAACAGCACCACCTTGTGACAGTACAGATTTTAGTAGTTGGGTTTCCCCACACACACACCCTCAACAAAACCTTCTTTTAGTAATTGAGGTAGATAAAATGCTGACGATGTTAAGTGTTATTAAGGATGCCAATAAACACTACATCCGTGAATCTAGATCTTCAGTCGATAGTCTTTGGAAAAGTTTTCTGATGCAAAGATGCCTTTTTTGATACAAACATACAAGAATATACCTACCTACATTAAAATCAATATGCTTATATATTTATGTTTACATATTTAACTGGCATTTAGTGCTTTAAAAAAGGCTTAATCTCTAGCTGATTTTTTAAATGAATGATTGCTTTGGTGATGAGACACAGGTGCCCTGTGGAAGGCAAGCTCTCTGTAGTATTTCTCATTGGCAAGCTAATAGTAGCATCTCACCTAAGTAGCACCATTTTGGACCTCCACTCTGAGGTACCACATTCCGTAAATCCTCTGTTCAGGGAGCCCAAGACTGTGTTTTCAGTTTATTAGCCAAGGGCCTGAAATTACACCATTGCAGAACATGTCCTTAGTGCATTCCCAGCAGAAATGGTGAGGCAAAGAATGAAATTGAGTCTCGGTTTCCTATATCCTAAATGGTTTACTTAATCACTGAGAAGTCAAAGAGGAGCTGGGCTGAGGCCTGTGTTGGCTGCAATCCATTAGATATTCTGTGAAACTATCTATGAAATGAGACCGGGAAGCAGAGATTATTTGTGGATGTGTCAGGTACAAAAAAAGGACTAAAAGTCTCTGAGTGCTTCCAAGACAAAGGCATTTCTGCACATGCTTGTTGGAACCTTATTTAGCAAATACATATGAACAAAGGATGTTAGGAGTAAAGTAGCTGTCTGCATTGAATTTTGGACTCCAGTTCTGGAATCTAAAATCTCAGCCAAGGAAGGAAAAAGGCAACCAAATAACTTTATAAGTTTTTGTGGGGTTTTATATACATTAGAAGTATTAGTACAGAATCAATTTCAGGGAAAGCTTTCAATGCTGTAATGACTAGCTTAGTTTCTTCTAATTCTGGGAATTTCATAAATCTCTTGCTTTCCTGCTCTTCCATTTTTCTTCCATTTGTTTAAAGAAAAGTCCAGTGCAATTTATTATGATTTTTATATTTTTAAATGTTCAAGTGTAGGTATGCCATAGAATTGTATTATAAGAAATCATAGTGACCAAAACAATACAAAATTGTTCTTAATAAAAAGATCTTATAAACTGTGTGTCTCAAAATAACATACTTTGGGCCAGGACCTTTGGAGAACTTGCCAACTGTGTCACAACTGTCCTTATTTAACAACTTCATTAGACCACTTAGGAGGGAACAACCATTATGTTAATGGTATTTTTAGATTGCAGTTATTCAAGGGACCTTTCAAACTCTACCAAGGACATAAATATAACAAAAGTCAAGCTAAATAATTGACTAAATGGATATAAAAACCAAAATGAAATTTTGAAAGAAAAGAAGTAAGCCACGACATCTAGGAAAAATGAAGGTCTGAAACTCTTACTTTGCAGTCAACAGGAGGGCTAAAACATGAAAGCTAAACAGATCAGGGAGTGCTGTTTGGCAAAAATTTAAAATCAAATTATAACACAAGATGACAAAAAGCAAATGTAGTGTGATTTATAATAGTATACAGAAGAAGCACTGAGTCACAGAAGAGAGAAATGACAATGTGTCTCTGATATTTCATTTGAGAGACCACCTCTGAGTCTGAGGTAAACAAATTCTGTATGAAAAAATGCTAGAGTAAAAAATTGAATAAGCAATAAATGTGTGACTCATTTTTCATGAAACCCTATGATGAAAAGAAATCTGTGTTGTATTAATAAACAGCCCTTCTTGTACTTCTTGGCTCTAAGCATTGGTTCTTAGAGCCAAGTGGCCCTGTCTGCTCACATCCATTACACTTGGACCAGCTGTGGTCTCCCAGATGATCTCTGACACAGTTCATGGAAAAGCAGTAGCCTTTGGCTGCTCCCAGTATACCCTGTGGATGTGATTTCTTGCTCAGTGATATGGACATGTAGACATTGGCACTTGCCTGCAAGGACTGAGAACAGGCCCTGGCTTCCCATAAAATAGACTTAGCACTATATGACCCAAGTCTTTTGCTTTTTCTCATTTACCAATAAGGACATACCTTTAGCTAAATGTACATTGCCAAGTGCATTAGCCCCAGGGTGTGATACTTAGTCTTAGGAGAAGTCATGCGGAGTAGCTTGCCATGACACTGTTCAAGGCTTTCTGTGGCAAAGAAAGTGATTTTTTCTTCTGCAGAAAATTAGATCCTATGTATGAACTCTATAGCACTGGGTCTTCTGACCTCACCAACCATTTCTGTGACAGTAAGAAAAAATTATTTTTGGTGGGTTTTTTATCTTTTTTTTTAAAATTATTATTATTGTTTTTTCCCTCCAGCTTAATGTGTACAAAACACTGCAAAAGCAGTGCTGCATCCACCAAAGTATTTTATTTTGTATATTTTATACTCATTTTATATGGTATGAGTCTCTTGCGTGTGTTGCACACCTGTGATGTGATTGAGGGAACAGTAAGTGTGCCAAACCTGCTGGAACAGCTTTGGAGGACTCTGTAACATGTGGGTCAAATCACATATTTATGTTATCTAGTTTGCATTGCATTTTGTGGCTCTTCCCTTGACTCAGAGCTTGACCTATACATTATTTAGGAATACTCTAGTTTCATGAATCCTACAGAGACCTCAGAAGTGAAATAAAATGTTTATGGCTTAGGCAATCACAGGAGCAGGTCCCAGTCTAGTAGAGGCGATCTAAATTATTTTGCAATATATCAATACCTACTTTGAAATGACCATCTTTAATAAGAATTAAGTCAAACCTACTAGTAGAACGCTATATAAAGAAAGTTTCTGAAGAAGCAAGTAGTGGTTCTACCTTGACAAACCCAGTAAGAATGCCTGAGCATAGCTATAAATAGAGTCAGATGACACAAAAGTTTTACCCTCAAATTTTGGGGGATACAACCTGTGCACAACCTAGGAACACAGCAGAGATTCTTCTCAGTAAATTATTAAAAAGAGATCACCTCTTCAGAGACTCAAGGTGCGAAAACCCTGGTGTATTATCTGGAACAGTGAAAGAAGGTGAGACTCACAGTAATAGTCTCACACTTTTAAATGAAAATATAGATCAGATGTCTCTATACTGTCAAAACAACCTGAAGAACAAAACCAAAACTGAAAAGCCCCTTGCTGAAGGATTTCAACAGAAAATGGAATAGGTAACTGGAAATTTGAAATTTTTTTTGAAGCCCCTTAATATTACCACTGCAAGCTATAGTTTTTTCTAATTTTACTAAAAAATTATTACAGTTCATTCTATTAAAATGAGCAGCCTGTTTACCAACATTTTTCTGTAATAACAGCCTACTCATTAAAAATGTCGAGATATATCTGAAATTGAACCTATTGTTTTAATAAAAATGCTACTTAAAAGTCAGTGTAAGTATGTTTTTTACATTTCTCTATCCCTTTCAGGACATGCACACACAAATATGTATATGTATCTATATATAAATGTTATTTCCAAAAGTTACACTTATTATCCTACTAATGCCAAGAGATGTTATTAAAATGTAGGTTTTCAAAATAATCCATAAAACTCTCCTTAGATTTTCAATCATCTCAACTCAATAAAAAGTTAATTAACAAACTGTCATTGGAAACAAACAAACCCCTCCTTGAAATTGTGAGTAATCTTTTTTTTTAAAGCTTTTTAGGAAGGAAATTAACCTACAATTAATAGGCCTCGATGTGCAGATTTTTTCCAGATCTTTAAGGCTAAAATTAAGTAAATTAACCAAACTCAAACTTCATTTTTTCAGTCTGTCATAGGTCAAATTAGAATATAACACATTATTTTATAAATGTACTAACAATAAACAGTGTTTTGCCAGAAACATTACCCTTGTGAAAGTTGTTTTTTGTTTTTTTTTCACAAACAGCCAAATAATAAATGTGGGATAAAAGCTGAAAATTTCCTTTGGTTACAACAGTTTTGTGTTTTAAGCTTTGAAAATCATTTTCTACAAGTACTTCTTTCTAGAGAGACTCATGCTTTCTTTATCTTTACTATAACTTTAATCCTAAGATTTTTTTTTTCTTTGTTATCAGGTACTGTTAATTCACTTGCATCATATTGTTATTTAATATATCAATATTTAAGTAGGGTCACAAACCTTTCTATTTTAATAAAAAAATATATAGGTATTATATTTTCTTTCAAGATTTGCACACATTATAAATATTTTAATTACACATGATAAAGAAAAAGGTTATAAAATTTATCGTCAAAGCCTCAAAATAATTTGTTTTGAAAGGTGTTTAAAAGAACCACGTGCAGTGTCAGACAGATAGGAAGGCCCTGCTACATTCCTTTTTGCAAAGAAATTCACCTTTTCGATGAAGAAATTTTTCCTCAAATCCAACCTAAACCTCCCCTGGCACAAGTTAAGGCCATTTCTTCTTGTCCTGTCTCTTGTTACCATGGAGAAGATACCGTCCTCCACTTTGTTGCAACCCCTTTTTAAGAAATTGTAGACAGCAATGAGGTCCCCAATGAGCCCCGTCCCTCTCTTAGTTAATTAATAGCTAATAGTTAATATTTGCATATTCCATAGTACGAGTTGGAATATATGACATACTCCATAGTTAGTAACTAATTCCATAGGTAGTTGGTTAAGGGTCATTGGATGTTTGGATCCCTAGCTAGGAGTGGGATAAATCACATTCTGGGGATGTTGTTTGCTTTGTTAAGTGTAAGAAGCAGCCAGGTAAGATGCTCTGTCTTTGTCACACACATTTTTCTCTTGGCCAAAAGCCTTTATCATCCTTTAACCTCCTACTCTCAGCATTTACTGTCCTACAAGCCCTAGTGTGGGGCTGACTGCAGTCTAGAAACGAACCAGGGAAGATTATGCAATATTTTTAACTCAGCCTCCAAAACTGAGGCTATCTATTTTAAATGCTAAAAAGCATTCAACTTTATACTGAGCTCCTCTGTGCCAGGATGTTCTCCATGGTAACAGGAAATTCTGGTCCAATTAAAGGATACCTTAATAGGGTAGTAGTAACAGTGTAATGCCTTAATAGCGTAGTATGGTGAGAGTTATCAATACAAAACTGAATAGAGTGCTTTTTGTCTTAGTTTGAACTATCTCTGGACAACCACTGAATTTTAAGTGATTTGCAACAACAGACATGAAGCAGACCAGTTTTACTTAAGAATGAGTCAGGCTCACCCAGATTTTCTTGACTCTTCATTCAGGCATCAGGAACTGGTCTGATTTTAGCATCAAGTTTGCCACTAAACCCAAACTGTAGTGCTTGATAGGCTGTTAGAGTGCAAGCTGGAAGGCACCGAACTTTTATGAATTGCATGAGCCAGCTCAGTGGGAAAATGTTCTAATTGCAGAAAATGCTGACTTCACACAGGATGTATTTAGAGGTTTAACACACTTATTAATAAAATGACTCCTCAATTAACATTGTCTCTACTAATTAACAAAAACACCAACAGACTAGTAATGAGACACCCACCCTTACAACAAGCAGGCGAGAATTGCAAGAAAAAAAATGTGAGTTGCTGCCAGGGTGAAGAGGAGTCATGGGAATGCAGCTGCAAATCCTCACAGAACAGCTATGAAGGCAATGAAAAATCACTGCTGAAGTAAAGGGATGAAAGAAAGAGAGATGCTTTCTCCCTGCTATAAAAGGGAGAGATACAGATATAAAAGAAAAATAAATCAGAAGATAGAAGGAAACATTTAGAGAAGACAAATGGAAGGCAGAAAATCAACACAGTCTTAGGACAAGTATATTACTTTTAATTGATTCAAATTATTTCATTCCTTATGTTTCAAATGGCAGAAAATTGAAAGGTGGGGAAGAGATGCTATGTGGTTAGTAGAGGCGAGAAAAAATAAAAGATTTTCATGATAGGAAAAGAAGAAAAATAATTTCTTGGTAATATTAACTGTTGGCATTCATGGGGGAAGAATAATGATTATGGCTTCAGATGTATCACCATTGCTTATTGGGATGAAAATGGGTACGATAGTGTCATTTCAAGGTATTAACTTGGATCAAATGTATGACAAATTTGGAATAGAAGAATATCTTCTTTAAATTAAAATAATTTTGCTCTTGCATTTTAACTTTAAAAATATCTTGAAAGTGTATAAAGTTTAAGGAATGGCCAATTACAACTGGGCAATTTTCCTTCCTATTTTACTTTAGCGAAATTTCACTGATTAAATTAAATGTAAAAAATTATATGTTATACTAAGGCATACAATTCTGATGTCAGATCCAATTGTTTGCATCTCTTTCACTTTTGCCAAAGTTGTGCAAAAAGTATTTTTTCATCCAAAAAGCAGAAAACCACTGGAGAAGAAAGAAATACAGTTAGATGCAAAATAATATTGAGGCATCAGACCTCTGTCAGAATATAAATTCTTAATTGCATATTTAACCTCCCCACGTAAAGCACAGGGAAAAATACAAGTCTCAGATTTCAATTTTCAAACTGGCATAATGAGTGCCAAGTTGTCTAGCCCCCCATTAAATAGTGCTGAGTATATTCTGCTTTCTAAGTTTTTCTTTACTTCAGTCCTTAACGTCCTTCTTCATTGAGCAATTTGTACTTTCAGGGCATTATCTGCAGTCATTTCAAAGTCAAAGGAGACACTACAGCATATTTCTTTCCAAGTTCAGAGACAGTGATAATCAAGCTGGTTTCTTGTCTTCCTTCCTATTTATGATGGCCTAAGTTAGCCATTTCAACACTTACATAGAGAAAAAGAGATGTAGCGCCAATTTTTTCTTCAAGAGATTCAAACTTAGATCCAAGAACTCTCAGATTGCACTGCTGTACAGGGAAGATAAAAACTGACATTCTCATTCCTTTTTGTAGAAGTCCTCTGCATCTGTAATTAAAATTAATTAGCCCACAGAGATAACAAGACCGAAAATCACTTCTCCCTAAGTGTTTATTTATAAACTAGGAGATATTCAAGATTACTCACCTAGTGTGTGTCATTTGAGATGACTCATATAACTCATCAAGACTGCAGCTGCCACTTCAAACAGAAGTGGATTTCTTGTAGGTCCTGTGCCATATTTCCAATTATGTATAGATGACTCAAATGTGCATTTCAAACAACACCTGACGACAGCAATTAACAGGCAGTAATTTCTAGCTGCAACTAAACCATTGTACTAAATACATCCCAAAAATTCTATTCATCTACTTGAGATTCACAGCCTGTAATTATCCTGGGAACAAGGGTGGGATTCATCATAGCCAAATGCAGATCTCTAAAAATTAAGCTTAATCTAAGACAGCCTCCTGGATTCTCTCCACATCCAGTTGTGCTTGATGGTAGCCGGGAACCATTGCATTCTGGAATGGCTTGTCTCCATGATCAGTAAATAGAGTAAGACAAGTGAGAGGTTAAAACATGAAAGACTAAATTAGGTGAATCTCAATCATTCCTTTAAAGAGTTAGAATTAGGTTTGCATTTCTACCATTTCAAATAGAACCAGGAGTTACAAGTTTTCATTCTGAAGCAGGAAAGCTTAATCCTCATGTCTTACTCCCATAGTCAGGTATGGAGCAAATAGAACAGGGAATTCGTAGTTCTGCAGCTGAGACTCTGTGTGGGAAAGAGTAAAAAATTCACAAGAGTAAAAAGAAAACCAGCAACAAATCTATATAAAGAACATGGCTGCAACGAAGTTCCTATGAGGGAAGGATGAGTTCACTATACAACAGGAAACTGTTTTTTAGAACCAGAGACGCTTGAATTTAATCTTTAAAATAATATTTCTTTTCCCAAAAGAAATATTTTATTTCTTTTATTCTCTGAAATGTTGTGACTTTTCATACTATTGCAAGATGAATCTTGTTTTATGCAAAGAACCCCAAAAATATATACTGTTAGCTGAAAATTATTACTCTGTTCCAAAGTTAGACAGAGTCTCTCTTGTTGCTTACAGCATATTATTATCACAGGGTTTATAGCTTTCTTCTAATGTTAAATGGTCTTCTCCAACAATAACAAAAAGAATTTGACATGAACAGCTGCAAGATTCATTTTGGGAATACCAGTAGATAGTTTCTGATATATATTTCTGCTGCTTTAACCTTTCACAAAACAAGTTTGCATCTGAGTGCACATCAAGGCAGTCCTTGGAGTACACAGATGGTTCTGTAAACCGTATGGCACCAAAACCTCTTCACCGTACATAGTTGACGTGGAAAATTCTAGGCATTACTGAAAAAATGAGAAGTGTTGTGGGTAAAATGTCTGTTACTAATGTTCCATTGAGAATATTTTATTTGTATCTGAGGACCATGATTAACAATTAGATAAAACTTTGCAGTACCTCATTAGATCCGTTTGTTCGTGGTTAAAAACAAATTAAAGTATTTCAGCTGGTGTTGCCCTGACTGAACAGGGGAAACTGACCTGGCATTCTCAACTGAATAAGCAGTGTTCAGCATCTGGGAAGAAAGGATTTTTCTGATGCATTCAGCTTGATTTTCACTGTACACCATGGTTATGATGTGCCAGGGATTTGAGGTCAAATTTCTAATTTGAGGTCAGACTTTCAAATTCTAAGCTGAAAACAGTAATGAAATATCAAAATCTGCTCTGCTTTGCTCATATAGGAACAAAAATCAGTTCATATGTATCCATATGAATGCAATTCCTGCCAATGATGACGTATATTAAGATGCTAAATTCATCAGAATATAAACCACATACCAAATGACGGATAGAGAATCTTATTTTTTATTATGCCTTCTACAAAACATTGCTCCTACCTTCTAACTTCAGGCATTGCTCCTACCTTCTAACTTCAGGGCATGAAAAATTGTCTTGAAGAGGAATGGGCATCTTAAATAGTGTAATTTGCTGCTGTGCAATATGCTCTTAGTTTTTTCATATAAATCAGAATTATTGAAGCTCAGAATACTTACTCTTTTGATAATCAATTAAGATAATTATTCTGTGCTAATTTGCTTAGTAGTGGTATGCTCTAGGTACCTTCTCTAAGAGTCAATGATTAAGTTATACACAAGATGAGCCTCAATGTAAACTATTCCTTTATTTTAGAAAGGAAATTCAAAAAGAATTTACTTCATATGCATGGTAGTTATATTTCAGGATTGCCAGTTTTCATGTATTTTTAAAAATCCTGCTCTACTGCGTGTGACTATTCCAAAATGTATCTATTTAGAGTTAACTGCTATGGAGTAGAATGAAGAAGCTCTTGGTGGGAGATATGAGAAAAATAATTAGTTTTGCTTACATTAAAAAAAAAAAAAAAATCTAATGACTTTCATGAGTAAAATTCTACTTACCCTAAGCTGGCAACAAACATCTTTGAAATATGGTATAGTGCTTTAATTGCCCTAGATATGTATCAGTATAATCATCTATATACTAAAAAACCATTAAGCTTTAACAGAAGCAGAGCTCACACTTAATTAGGATCTTATGAGTTATCACCTCAGTTTTCTGCAGGTTTCATCTGTGCTAGACCTGCTCTATCACAGCACAGCAGAAGCTCAGTGAGACTCTCCCTGAAATTATTCTTATCTTCAATAATTCCCAGAACTCTAAAAAGATAATTTGCATCTGGGGCACATACAATCCCATTTCTAGTATCTTCTCTTTCTTCCCTGCTTGATGTGTCTTGTGATTGCTCACTTCTTCTCCAAGTTAGCATCCCTGTCATAGAATTCCAACAAACCCTTATGGCTGCAGAAGCAACATATGCTAAATCTTAGCCATAATTGCAGCTCCCCTTATACATGGTATGCCCTTGGTATT
The DNA here is from genome assembly GCA_003546035.1 of Mixornis gularis. Taxonomy (NCBI): domain Eukaryota; kingdom Metazoa; phylum Chordata; class Aves; order Passeriformes; family Timaliidae; genus Mixornis; species Mixornis gularis. The sequence goes on along the minus strand of QVAJ01000040.1, from coordinate 1,607,984 downwards.
TACATGCTAGTATCTGCATGGTAGATTGAGGTAGGAATTACAAGCCAAGCAGAGAAGACTGAAAAACTGGACGTGAGAATGAGGAGATGAGAGGAGTAAATGGTGCAAGGCAGAGCCAGTAGAGGTGAAAAGCATGGGATGGATTAGAGAGGCAGGAGGGTCACTGTGAGCCATCCAAAACCAGTGGGAATAGAAACCAGAGTGAAGGGGGATGACACGCTCTGGGGCAGAAGAATGTGAATTTAGGTAACTGGTGAACACAGTGCTCCATGTAACACATACACATCAAGAAAGAAGACTGCTCAAACTGTAATATTTGGGGAACATGCTTTAGAGGTAAAATGTATGAAGCTTGAAATACACCATTTACTGAGAGTGGTCGAAGAAAAAAGAAAAAATATTATATATTTGCCTCTAAGGGTCAACTTGTGTGTGCATGCTTCCCCAAAGGTGCTAATCTCTTGGAGTCCTTTCCATCCCTAAATTTTCAAGCCACAGATGGATATAAAAATCTAGCTTGACTTCATTAAGGTCTATGAAAACTGTCAGTCTCTGTGCATTAATCCAGTGCCCAATGTCTTTACCAATGGTGTTGAATTTTAGCATTTCTGTGCTTAAAACTGACATGTACTGGAATTATCCAGTACTGCTTAACAAGTCATCATCAGATAATATTTGTTAATTTTCTTCCCATACTTTTATGGCTAGAAATTTTCAAATTCAAGTGAAACTGCCTTCACTGAAGACATCTGTAAAGCCTCCTTGGGCAGCGATCATTTAAAAATGAGGTAGCAGTAGTATAAATGTAAACTTATGAGAATGAAATGTTATTTTTATTGGGTTAGTAGGTTTGCTTTTTTAAATTTTTGTTTGTTTGTTTTGGGGTTTTGTTTGTTTTGTTTTTTTCTAGATAAACTGCGTTCTCTGAGTAGCTTTTTGGACAGATGCTTTGTTGCATATCTCTGCTGACTGGGGCTACATGAGAGGGATAAAATAAGCAGAAAGTGTTACTTAGGAAAGTGTTTTACAAAGACCACCCTCACAGGCAATATGGAGTACACTTCGTACAACATTGATTTTTCTTAAATAAATGCGATAGAGCAAAGAAGAAAAAGTAATGGCAAATAGCAAATTGACTTTCTCAGAAGTTTAAATTAATGATGCAGAGAATCAGTGCTTCATGGTGAGACAAACTGCACAGCCTTTGCAAACACAAAACTCCCCCCGCATTATCTCCTCTGATCTCATCCTTCCTGGGTAGGAGCTGGCAGTAACTTAAATGCAGTAGACCTTCCACTTATGTAAAATTCATGTGTCTGGTTTAGGACAACATGCTTAAAGCTAACAAAATGTCCAAGCTGCATTCTTGGGCCAGGGTACTGTGGTCAACAACTTAAAGAATGTGTCATAGAAAGAGAAGGGATATTCTCTCCTTTTTTACTATATTCTTCCTATGACATTTTATTACCGCAGTGTTCCACCCTCAGTAACAGTAAGCTATGAGTAAAGAAACCAGATGTAATCCTTGTACAATCACAGGATTTGTTTTGATGCTTATGCTTCACCCATCTTTATGACAGAGAAAAAGTAATCTGTAATGATTCTGAACCTGACAAAATACTAGATATTAAAAAATTCTTACAATTTTCTATGCTTAGAATAAATTACTTTCATGTTTCTGTGGGTTTGTTTTACTACTCTAGACCCATTACTCAGGACACCTATGGTGTCTCAGACTCATCAATCTCCTTAAACTCATCTGGGAGGTTAATTTCAGTTTTCTGATGCAGTTTTATTAAAGTATTTTTAAAGAAATGCTTAAATGTATGGATCCATCAATATGATCAAAAGAGATATTTCTCACATATCCTAATTTCTAAAAGGATGTATATATTTTTTTAAAAATAAATAAATAAAAATAGAAAACATGACATAAATACAAAGCAAATAATAGAATAAATTTAACTAACTTACTTGTTGTGTTTATCCTGTTGAGCAGTAACCTGGCCAAACATCTATGTACCATGTATTATGTAGCTTTTTGACATCAGAATGTTTTTGTTGTGCAGCCAGTATGAAAGATATATTATAAATCTGAAAAATTAACAAATATGCTTTCATGCTTTTCTCTCCAAAACATTTGCCCTCATACCAATTAGTTGTAATACTTATTTCAAGCACTATGAGTAGGGATGACTCCTGTCTACTAAAGTATATTTATTTCAACTCACAAGCCAAGCTCAAAATAGAAAAAATAGAAAAAATATAAAATTTTAGTTCAAAGTATAAATAATTTATCTCATGTAGCAGGTAAAACATTGAAATGTGTTTGTCTCTTTAAATCTCCTTTCTGTTTTGATGCTTGGAGAAAGCTGCCATTTTAATATTTGCCAGTTACTGGCAAATATTAAAGGCAGCCCAGTGGAGTTAAAAGGCTATTAAAAGTTTTGGGTTTTTTTTAAACAATATCACAGATATATTTTCTATGCGGTGGAGATGATAGTACAAGGAGATTCTAGATTTTCCCAAAATATCAGTTAATTTATTTCATAGCTCTCTATGCTCATATTGTCTATCTCTCAGTCTCTCACATTAATTAATTCTGTACACATCAGTCTCATATCAATTAATCTCATGCTCGTGTACCTTTGGAGCATTTGTCCCAAACACCAACAGCAGGGAGCAAAAGTCCTGTAGTCTGTGGAGAAATTCTGAATAGCCAGCTTTGCATTTTAACAAATTCTGATTGTGAGTGTTGAGCTGATTTTTTAATGATGAATTTTTCTCATTGGTATTCTTATCCCTAATATCCTGCTTGGGCTCTTAGGAAATCTTCTGCCTTCAATCTCATCTTGCAAGGGGAGCATACAATGCAGGTCCAAGGTATCTGATTGCATAAGATACTATCAACGTTTTTTTAAAATAAAAATTATATGGATTAAGCATGCCTGTTTCAAAACAGAGGAAAACATTACACCAACAGAAATAAATGAAATATTTCTAATTTCTTTTGAATGCTAGAAGAGAATGAACAAAACCAAAAGATTTTACTTCCTGCAGTAGATTACAGAGTTCACACTATAATTTCCTTGCAAACCAATGAGTTTTCAAAGACAAAAGAATTAAAAAACCACCCAAAACAATACAACCTTGTATTGTGCTACAAATATTGAACAGTGAAACAATAATGGAAGCAAATATGCAAGTAAATGGAAGTAAAATAGTGCACATCAAATGTCTGATGTGTTTTTCAGTCCTAAAGAACGAGAGTAAAAGCAATGTTTTGTCCCAGATATTTGAAGCTGAGAAAGTTACCTAGTCACTTAACTCCACTTGTACTTCTGTCTCTGCACCTCTTTAGCAGATGCCAAATTAAGCCCACAGACCAAAGAGTTCATTAAATTAGATCATTAGAAACAAAAGTCTTATATGGTCAAAGGACTTAAAAAAAAAAAAAAACCTTAAAAATTAACATTTGCACCCAAATTAATGGTAACAGAAACATTATCTGGTAGTGAACATTGACTTTCAGCTTGTCCTAAGGAATGAAGAGAGAAAATTTGCCAAAGATTGGTCCGAACAAGCAAATAAATTAAAAAATATAACATAGCAAAATGCTTGACCCATTTCTAGCCTGGAAGATAATCATGGGGAGGCTTTCAATGGCTGAAGAGGGCCAAGATTAGACTGACAGGAGCCCTGTGGAGCAGAACAAGACCATAGCTCCACCTGCAGCTATTATTAATCCAACTACTCATTTCACATAGCACTTGTAGCCTGATTGGTTACACTTAAACCAGCAATCTCCTCCAGGAGAAGGGAGAAAATTAATCTGCCTGTTTTGGTTTCTTTCACGGTATTGAAAAAAAAGTAATTGTCAGTTGTTTTTACAAGAAGAAGAAGAAAATGAGCCATTTTTCTACCAAGCTTCCACTGTTGTAATACCGTGAATAACATTCATCTTCCAAATTATTTTTCGGCCCCAGTGGGATTCCAAGCTCTCAAAAGATTTATGTACAATCTTGTTAGTTTGGTTTAATGAAAGTTGTAATTCAGATGGTATTCTTCACTTGTGTCATGGGCTATACCTATATGAAGGGCTCTTTCTTTAAACAAAGACAAACCATGCGGAGAGATTGAGCTCTTTAACTACTTAACTGTTGCCTCAGTACCTCTCATGCTTTTGGATTATTTCAGCAAGTTCTTCCCAAGGAAATTATGACACGAAGGGAGCTTATTTAAGTCAGTGCCTGTGTGAGGTGGCCCATGTTGCTTGGTCATGAGCTCTTTCTGTTGTTTGTCTGAGGACAAGTTATCTGGTGTAGTAAGTCTCTCCCTACCATGTCATTAAAATCTGACACTTCCTTAAAATGGAGTAGCTTCACCTAAACTGCCACCTGGAAATATCTTGTACTCTATACCCATGCCAAGGATTCACTGGCAGTTTGGCCAGACATGCAAGCAGAACTGTTCCAGAAAACATTCCCAGAAAATAAATCGTATTGAAAGCCAGGTTTTAAGTCTGTTTAGTTTACAAAGCTAATTTACAAGGGCCTCCTACTTGATTACACTTTGTGCACTGAAAAGTTAAATATTCTCTCTTGTGTTTTGTGCAGTGAGTGACCAAAAAGTGTTTAACAAATATAGTCGGACAGGGAAGTTGTCAAAATGCGTATGTCATTATATATATATTTTCACTAGTTCCATAGATCTCTTACACTCAGGTGAATTTCTAAACTTCCTCTTTTAGTTCATGTGCATCTCTGCAGAGTAATTTTAAAAATACATGTATCATAATGGCATATTAAATGCTTAGGGTTTGATATATAATTTCTGCTTTCAGCTGTCCTTCATCTGACTTAATTCTAAAATAACTGCTCCTTTTAGATCTATCTAAAGAGCAGACTGCAAAATTTCCCATCTTGCTAGTAAGATGTAATCTGTTACAAGGAGGACAGAATGTAGATTTAGAAAAATAAGTCAATTTCATCATTCAGGAATGTAAATCATAGAAGTGTAAAATTCTTTCTGAAACTTCTTAATGATCAGTTACTAAAATAGCCAAACTAAGAATGTCAGCCTTACAGCTGCAGCTTCTTAAAATTGATCAAAGCTCAACCGTGTGCTCTACAAAATTTTATTCTAATCCTCTGCATCTTGCCTATCACCTGCTTCTCTTTGCACAGCAAAATTCGATCACAGGTTAAGAAATCTCTGTGTACACACTAGTAATTGATTCCTTCTGCCCAGTACTTTCAGCGAGCCACAGAAGCCAGAAGAGGTTTCTAAAAATTCGTACTTAGAACAAAATGACAACAAACACTCAAAGAATATCTGATCACACTAGCTCAAGTTTTTCTCTGAAAATATGGTAAGCTTAATCATGCCCATTGATCACCCAGTGATGAGTTAAATATAACTCTACCCTGACAAATAGTGTATTACCCACAATCATACTTACATAAAATGAAAATTTTAACCTCAAGTTACTGGAGCACTTAACCCCCCCTACCTCCTTCACAAGTCATCGTCAGAGTCAGAAAATTTTTCTTCTCGAGATGTCATGACTTCAAATTAAGGAATGTAAAATATTGTTGTGCTTTATTAGCTATCATGTCTGAGGTGATGATAAGCCAATAGCTGTAAGGAAGGCTCTCAACAATCTATCAATAGTATTTCAGTTCTGCTTTATTTCAGAACCCATTGTCCCTACTGGTTTATTTTACAGATCCTCCTCTGACAGATCATCTCATGAGACAGCATTTAGCACACTGTCTGTTCTTTGGAAAAGAGATTGCATTAAGAAAGATTCTGTAACTTTCACACCGATGGTAATAAGACTTCTTTTAGCAATGCCTCTAAGTAAGCCTCCTCTACCTCAGTCTGAAGATTGCAGAGGAAGCAGACTCATACTGACCACATGATCTGGCTCCTTTCTTGCAACAGTTCCAAGTGTAAATTTATCATCTCTGCAGTGTTAAAATTTAGCAACTTTTAATTTATATAAAAAAATTTTTCTAACCAGCATGAAAGCAAAATTTAGCTAATTCAATTGCCTTCCCCTGCAAACACCCTGAGAGGAGGACTTTTTATTAGAGAGTCCTTGGGGAAAGGACTTCATTACAGGTGCCAGGTATGGACACCCTACTCATTGGGAAGGGGAGCAATGTGCTTTGCAACCCAAAAAGTTGGTTCCCCCTTGCTTCACTTAAAAAATATGAACGCAAAATAGAAATGGAATAAGAAGTATTAATTTACTTACAGTGTAAGTATACCTGATAAGTACACATGTTCTGTTTCAATAAATCATACTTTAATCTATTCATATGCATGCCTAATTCAATTCTACAGTGTTTTGTACATTTGTTTTCAATAATAAACCTTGAAAGTACTCACTCAAAGGCAAATCTTTGTAGTTCTCTTTGTTCATAAAAGTCACTTAAAGAGGGAACTTGAAAACATCATTAACTTCAATTCATCCTTGATCCTTTCATCCCTTCAGAGCTTATTTAAACTTCAAAGTCTTGACCCATTCAAATGATTTAAACAAGTGCTCTGAAGTTCCTTAAGATACATGACAACCAATAAAACTTCTCATAATGTGATCTTTCTTTATTGTAAAATTTCTAGAGAAGAATAATGAAGAAAGTCTGTAATATTTGAATGAAGTCATGTTAAGATCAATGGTATGGAAGAGTATGATGTACTTTGAACACGGAAATACTCTCAGAACATTTTAATTTTAGCCTTATAATAGATATCTATCAGGTTGAATGCATTTGGACCACTGTGATTTTTTTACAGCATGATCATATACAAACACTAACTTCAGTGGCCAAATTCATAACATGAGCATGAAAGGTAAAACAGTGACATGGCTCATCATGCCTGGATGAATTATTTTTGGCTTAATTCTAAGATAAAAAAGTATGAGGACCTAATTTTGTAGCCTCACTCTGCTGTGTCTTTTACAGTCCATTATTTACTTTAAATTTATTCCATGCTTATCCTGTATTGTAGCCTGCCATTTTCACTAGCAAAATATAAAAGTGACATAAGGTATTTAAATAAAAAACATATATTTTATCATTAATTAAGAAGTTCTGAAATCACATTAAAATAAGAATTTAATTTTCATTACATTTAAATTATTTTATTAACTCTTCTTCATAACCAAGACAAACTTAAAAATTGAATCGTAGGGTACCTTAACAACTAAAATTGGTTCCACTGTAAAAAAGTTTTAAAAAATGCCAATAGTTAGGATACCCTTAGCTGGGATTAGTACTGCAATAGCAGTGAGATGGTCCCTAATGACCATCAATATCAACTGGCTTGACAGTGGTCCTGGAAGAGAATGGGAGCCTTCCCTTCTTGCACAGCCTGCTTAGCTGATAGCCACTGTAACCAGCCTCGAGGAGCCATGAGGCTGCCTGTAAGACACTATTAGTCCCATTTCTCTTCAAGGACTCTAAAAGAGTCTGGGAAGGGATGTAGCATACATCACACCTGGCAATTTGTTTGCATTGTTTTTTCTCTTGGGGAACTTATGGGAACTTGGTGTGCAAAACAAGTGAGTTCCAATGGGGTGAATATGTGACAGCCTTGGAAAAGGCATTATAAGCTACTTCTTCCCCAGTATAGGCTTGAAAATCAAAATAATATTTTTAATGTTACATTATAAAATCTCAGTAGTGTATGAGAATGTACTTCCATTATATGTACATTTTCTATCATTTTATCCCTAAAAAATCAGTGCAACCACACCCTCTTTACTTAAGGCAAGTACAATTAGCTGTAATTAGAGCTGTTGATTATGACAGACTGAGCTCTAATCATCCTCTCGACTGAGAAGAAAAGAGGCAAACTAGAATGGACCGGTTTTGTCAGTGCGCAAACCCAAACTGTGACAAGCAGCTACATTCCACCTTCTGTTTAGTCTCATTTGTTTCACAATGATGTAGATTAAAAACCTCTCAAAAAATTTACAAGGTCACCCTAAGACACTTGCATGTTTCTCTAGTTCTCATTTTTAATGCAGCTGCTGCATTGGCTAGTGATAATTACACATTTCACTCCTAAATTGTTAAAATTATTGAACATTCTTGTTATCTGCTCTGTAATTTCCTTTTTTAAAATGTGTATGTAAATGTAGCATTGTGCCATGTGAGAGACTTCATATGAGTGAATCCTTTAGAATTCTTTCACTGAGTTGAGGGGGAACAGGACCAGGCTACCACTAACAGAGGAGTAGAAACAGAGGAACATAGACCAAAAGCTGTTTCTATACTCCTTTTGAAGCTGTGATACRCCCCTGTGATCAATAATAGACCAGATCAGTGACATATAACTTGCAGTGCAGGAACTTCCTCATGCTCTAACCTAAACTTGTCAGGTTACTCCCTCAGCCTGGTGCAAATGTTGTTGCCATCTTTGCAGAGGATGCTGTTGCTTCCTTGTTTCACATTAATACTTAGATCTGAGGCCTTTTTCTCAGCAGAATATATTCCAGTATAATATAGCTAACTCACTAGTTGCAAGTGCAGAAAAACAGGTCTTCCTTAAAATTATCATAAAAGAGTAGCATGTTATAGTTACAGAGAATGTTTTCTTTGTACAAATCACCAGGCAAACAGCCATTTCTACCATTGTAATGTCTTAATACCATGGAGCTTAGACAGCATCTTCATTTTTATTTTCTAATACTCTACTGACACCTTCTGGAATACAACACTGTTTTTGATTTTACAGCTGACTTGTGTAGTGGTAATAATGTAGTCAATTAAAAAAAAAAAAATCTGATGTTATCACATGTCCCAAAACACAAATATCAGCACATCTTTTGCATTCTTAGTGCCAGTTTTAAGCGATTTTGAAGTATCAAAATCATAAAGCAAAAAGGAGATAATCTAGTTTCAGGGCAAAAACCAGCCTGTATTGTTGCTGCTAATGTCTCTGATATTTGTTGCTATTTATAAAAGCCTATAAGGCCGGGAATTATGGCAAAATCTCTGATTGGTTTTAAAAATGTGTAGATGTAAAAATTAGGAGCAGGACATTCTTTCCAGCTGTATCTCATATGCACATTTAATTCCTCAGTTCTCTTTATTCCCCATCATTGCAGCTGAAGGTGGAAATCTTGAAGCACATAAAGTTTCAGCACTTGAGTGTGAGAATGACCCAGTTATCCGTGACCTCTGTGTGAGACCTGCAGTACAGCACAAGATTTATGAGACACATTCATCCTTCTGGAGGACATGCATCCAGTGTCTGAAATGACAACAAATACTTATATTTAGGCTACTGAATCCCCTTGTTGCCGTATTCAAAGACAGTTTCAAGGACAGCTAGTTGACTCTCATCCTTAATGACAGAAAAGATTAAAAATTCCTATTGTTTCTCCTTTTCAAAAAAACTAATAAAAAGTCCATGTGATTCATAAAGGTAGTATCTCAGGTTCCTGTCTTTGATGTAGTCACAATAATAATGCAGTGCAACTATGCCAAGAAATCTTTTTGGTTTTTTGTTTTGTTTTTTCTTTGAAAGAAAGGGTTGTTTGATTCAAAGGATTTTATTTCATGGAGCCTCCTATTTTTTTTTAACCTAATGTTGTCTCTTTATGTAGTGTTTAGATATTCTGACAGAACAGATTTTCATTAACTACATTCAGTAAAATAACAGTAATTTTAAAAAAATGGTTATGGGCTGATTCATGTCAATACACAGAAAATCCTCAGATTTTTTTATTTTGACTTCATAATAAAAATGCATTTTTATTATAATTGCACTGGATCCAGTTATCTATTGAACAAAAAATACATCTACATAATTAAACAGGACTTCAGGAACATAGCAAATGAAGCAAAGGGGAAAGTTCCTCAGGTTATTTTCTACTATAAATAGTAAATATAACCTTCCAGTCAGAAGGAAGGGCAAGCAGAAGCAGGTATATCACACGTATCACATCTGGCTGCACAGATGTTGTTTCCAGCAGGGTTTTGGCCTCCATGACTATTCAGATACTCCTCTAATTCTGTGGGTTACTGCAAAGAGATGGCACCCACCTATAAGAAGTATGCAATGACATCTTTTTAATAGGTTAACTAAGTTACAGAAGTGGCTTTCAGCTAGGTTATCTGGGGAGAGGTGCCCAAAGTTTGGAGACAAGCAAAGACCCAGGGACAAGCTGAGAGTACCTCGGGAGCACAAGCAAAGGGTCAGATGACAAATCACTCAAGCACCTTTCTGCCAACACTCATATTCTAGGAAATAAAAAAGGAAATTTGCAGTCTCCTTGTGCAGTCTCAGAATTACACTCTTTGGAAGTACAGATATTTGGTGGGATAACTCATGCGACTCGAGTACTGCAATGGACAGTTGCAGGCTGCTCAAGACAGACCAAAAAAGTAAAAGGGGAGGGCTTGTGCTCCACAGAAAAGATCAACCTGATACTCTGGAGATTAGCTGTAGACAAGAGGACAGATCTGTAAATCTGACGGTCAGATTTCAGAGGACTGGAGAAGTTGATTTCAGAGGATGAAATTAACTAGATTCTCTAGAAACCCTCTCCAACCTACATTTCTGGATGATTCCATTATGACTTGATAGGACTGTCCCTCACAATGCTGCACCACATGAGTGATGCAGGATTTTTTCCTAGAACAACCTCTTCAACTGGTTCACGAATCTTACTGACATAGATAATGTGAGAAATTATGTATAGCAGCCTATTCTACCTTCATAGTTGAAGGAAATAAAAAAAATAGTTCAGAGGAAACTGATGACTCAGTTTGTTCTAGTTAATAATTTGTGTGAAGAGAACTGATGCTATATGAAGTCAAGAAATACTGTGCATTTTTTTCTTAACACAAAATATCCATGAAGCTCACTTTGTTATTTAGCATTTTGACAAGATAATTTCACAGTAACTATGAAATTGCATGTTTGAATCCTTAAAACTGCCACTAAAAAAGAACTATATGGACTCCAATATTGCTCCATCAATTTATTTCTACTTTTCTGAGTTATTTAAACTGTGAAATAGCCTAGAATAGATTTCTCTTTTCCTTTTGCAGTGATTATATGTTTTGAAAAATATTTTATCACTTTATATTTGAGTGAAGTTTTATTAGTTACTAAAGTACATTCTTTACAGAATTTAGTGAAAAAATGATGTGTGATGGATTGTAGCCTTCATAATGTCACGTAATATCTAGAAAAAGAACAGAACAAATGCCAAGATTAAAATTAATTTTTACCATCAATCTTAGCATGATCAAGTAGGGACAGAAACAGGTAATAAAGTCTGAAACTACAGATGAGTTTAAATGAAAATAATGCAAAATCTGTAATTTCTGACTTTCTTTATTATAAAGAATGGATAACATATTCAAAGTTGTTTTTTTTTTCAACTAAATAGTCCTTTTAATTTTATCATAGTTTTGGTTTGGTTTGTTTTTTGGCAGTTTTGGGGGATGGGGTTGGGGAACAGGGGGTTTTGGTTGGTTGATTTGGTTGTTTTGTTTTCCTCAAAAATATACCCTAAGCTTAGCAGATGGTTTAAACCCTAAGTATGATAATCTTGTTGGTGTAAGAGACAGTTCACGCCCCTCAGAACATTTGTCTGCAGAGATACTTGTTCCCTGAAGCTTTTTATCACGAAATCTACGAATCCTAGTTCTCCGTTAGCTGTATTTGACTCTATCACTCCATCAGATGCAGAACAATATTTTCTTGATGTGATAGGCATTTAATTAATAAAGTATTATGAAAACACCGTGCAAGGAAACCAAAAAACATATCCAGTATATTCAGTTATATACAGTTTTATAGCTGCAAAAGAAAAAAAGAGCAAAAGCCTTTGAGGCCAATTTCTAGGCAGCGTAAAGGCATTTTTCCCTTTAATAGCTCAAAATTCATTGTTTCTTCATTTTTCAGCCAAAAGAGAACTTCTGAAATTATTCCATTGCATGAGGAAATAAATCCAATGTTAACATAAAACTGAACTGTTTCTCTTACTTCCAGAAAAAAATAACAAGAGACATGTAATGAACATCTATCTCTAGTATAACCTCTTGCACGCCCCGAGGTGGATCTGAGATCCTCTCACACTCTTCCAAATCCTTTGGATTCATAGGATGAATGTTGGCCTTTTAGCGGTAATGAATCTTTTATCTCTGAACAACTGTCCTGTGGAAGCTATTGGCAGAGTCCATTGTCCACAAGGTGAGCCAGACACATCTCTTAGCCAAAATTAGGCCGGTTTCCCTGGCTGGAGGGACCAAACGCCCGCAATGAAGCAGTTGCACCACTCGATGGAGCCATTATCCAGTGGCCTGCTGAAAGGCACAGCCTGAAAATTAATGAGTGCGGCCATAGCTGCCAAGAGAAGACGGAATCCGCTCAATTTTCTAGTCATTCAATAACTAGTAAGCCTGGCCTACTTAACAGTGGGTTACATAAATCTGCCAAACTCGGAATTAATCCTTATACTATTACCATGATAAACAACACTTCCCTTTGCTATGTGAGAGTGGTCTGGAAGCAGACTCTCACCATAGATGGTTTGCCTGAAATTAGTAGTGGTTTATTTCAAATTATAGTGAACTGGTGCGGTTTAAACTTCTTACCTTCTTTACTGAGTTTTTTGCCTTTTTTTTTTTTCTTTTTTTTTTTCTTTTCTTTTCTTCCCAGGGAGGAAATTAAACAAGCTTCTCCATCCTAAAATAAACAAAATGTGTGAACAGCTCTGGGAGTAGTCTAGGGAAATGCTACCTCTGAATGCCCTTGTCAAGTTTCTTATCCTGTTTTCACAAGCCAATTCTTTCCCTTAAGGCTTGTGAATATCTCAGATAAAGTTGAATGCAAACAGATATGCATGGGGTTCTACTCCTTTTTGAAAGAGACACTTAAAACACCAAAACATATTGTGAACATTCGATTAGTATTGCCTACATGCCAATAAATTACTGGTAGCAATTTTCAGGCTTTGTGGAGGGTGATCTAATGAATATAAACAGAATATGAGTAATTCAAAAATAATGGGAAAATTTTCCATCAGCAGCAAGCTCTTCACATACAGAGAAAACACCAAAAGACTCATTTAAATTTGTTGTATGCTTATAAAACCAATTTTCCACATTCTCCACTCTAAGGCAGTCACAGATTGAAGCACTTCTTATTTTCAGTTGAAAGTTAGTGCAAAACTCCGTCCGAGGCCAATGTTAACTGACAGTTGAGACCAAATGTGGTAGGTCAAAACAGAATCACAGCATATTCACATTTCTTTCCTCATTCAGGGGTAAGAAACTGAGTGGGAGCATGCTTTCTACTTCCAGACTGTGAGTGCTTTGGGAGGAGGGTGATGACAGGAAAGAACTCGAGTAGAATAATTGCCTTTCACATAGGGATTGTAATTTCTCTGCCCAAAGGAAAACACGAGCATGAGCAGAGGGACTTTAAATATAAAGATCCACATAAATTAAATACAAAGCACTGATTCCAAGATTGGACTGCTTCCTCGTGTGGTATAAAGCTTTGGATTGAGTTGAGCTGCGCAGTCATTTACACCAAAATAATGCAACAAGTCTGAAGGTGAGAGACTGGTTGATGAGCTATATCTGGCTCTTTATAAAAAGATTTCTCATCGTTTTAATAATTTCTTTTTCCATTTACTCATGCTTTTGTAGCACTTTCTAAAGATGCTTTTTAACAATTCAGGGTTTTAAAAGATTATGACCAGCTATTTGAACTCCCATTCACCTTATAGGAATGGTGAACATTCAGTACTTCTGACAGTCCAGGTTTCCTATTTCTGCTTCCAGATTGGCAACTCTCAAAGCCCTGGCCAAAGGATTCATTGGTTTTTCTTGCTGCAGCATTTTTATCCTTTATGCTGGACTTGCATGGGGAAAGATTTTGTAATACAGTAGACTACAGTAGTGCCTCTTCCTTTGTTTTTTTTTTTCACAACTGTATGTTTTATTAAACGTTAAAAAATTCACACTCTCAAATGTCTAAACCAGTGAGTACCATGACTTTTTCTGCAGAAAAAGACACAAAACACGGATTTCATGACAACTTTCAGGATTTAAAAGAAATTCATTCTGTTGTACAGCCCAATACACATATCCAGCCAATAAGAACACGACAGTCTCATATCTTGTCCTAGTCTTCTGTCCAGTCTTGAATATTTCCTCTTCCTCCCTCCATCAGTCTTCTTCCATAGAACATAAACTTTCTCATTCTCTTTAAAATGATGGATAAGAGAGTGGTCCTCCTACTCCATTTGCAGATCACTTTGCTAGCTAAGTCTTGGTCAGCCTCAGCATAGGACCAACATTCACAATGATGTAGTTTGCTGACAACCTGCCTGGATGGGCTCTTTTCCTTGGTTTGATGACATCCTTTACCCAAAGCATTTATTTTCAAAGAGAGGATTGCCAAAGTTCACTCCTGCTGCCTTATGGATCATGTGTGTCTCTTTCCTGGAACTGCACCTGAAGCAGAAAGTGGGGGAAAAAAAGAAAAGAAGTAATCAAGCCTCAGGCTCATAATAAAATTTTTAGTTTCACATAATGCCCAGTATCAAATGGAATATGCTTGTGCACAGGTTCTATATGTCATCACAGAATATATCTGAAACCTGTTGGGGAAAAGCTTCTTCTAAAGCACAAAGTGGGTAACAGACAAAGGGAGATGAAGCCTTGACCATGTGAAATTATTCTCTCATTAAAATGAATGAGAGATGGAGACATATGGTCCATCACAAAAGCAGATCAAATGACAAAACAGCCCAAAAGGCATCACTGCAGTGTAGAAATTATCATATTTTGATTCACTGTTTCCTAATTGGAGACAGGCTTCTGGAACAGGATTAGCTTGGATTTACATGATGAAAAGCAATCCGGTGTTAATTGTATCAGTTGATTCTCACCATTACACATGATGACAAGTGAGAAAATAAAGTTCTTGTTTCTTCATAACATGAATGATTTTCATGCTTCTCATTCCAGAACTATCAGGACGGGACACTAATTGCACAAAGCATCTGTATATCAGCGAAGAACTGCCTTTCATCTCAGCAGTACCAACTTCATTAATAACAAGGAAGCCAGAGAGAAGCCCACTGCTTTGTAAGTGTGTGATTCAATAACAGGATTTTAAAGGATTTTAAGGATTTTATCAAGGCATGGCTTTGATAACTGTAAGTGGACAACTGTCGACCATGGCTAGCAGAGAATACACAGGTTAACAGCAATCCCTGCTGCATCAGCTACTGGGCCTCTGTTTCCAGTAGTCATTCAGGAGTCACTGGCACGAAAAACATCACATACTATGAAAACTATAATAGTTCTGCTAGGCATCTTTTTTTGTTTTGCCCTTTCAATGCCAAAAACAAGCTGTTTCTTCCTTTCTGTGGTATCATACTGTTCATGATTTCCTTGGCAGGCAAACACAAGTTAATTTTGGCCACAGATGCTTTGTTTGTGCTCCAAGCTCATTCCTGTCTTAGGCTCAGCTCTGTTCTACCCACAGCTATACAGCTTCCCCTTGAGTGCAAGGAGAGATCAAGTGAGTTTGCAAGAGGCCAAGCACACGGTTCATTAGTAATTTACAATCTTAATTTTTTAGTAATGAGGTCAGATGACTGAATGCATTTTGTACACAGAGGATGCAGCAGTAGCTATGCTGTGTTAAAAAAGAAGTGGCAGTAGGGGAACAGGAAAAGCTGGGCTGTTGGCCGTTGTTTTGTGCCACTCAGAAAGAAAAGTCATTCATGTGTTTTCGTCTACACTAGTTCTTCATTCATGCTGTATGATGCCTCTTTTCTAGCTTTATCACACTGCTGGCTACCCTACATTGTATTGCACAATCTTCTTTTTTGGGTGTCTTCAGTCACAGCAAGGTCAGACCCAGGCAGGGTCAGGTTCTGCAACCCACCTGACCCAGAGCTCAAAACTGCAAATAAATGGAAGTCATCATCTTTGTAAGAAGAAATATACTGCACAATGCCCAGGCTATACTGCAAATACACAAACTAAATTCTACATCTTCCAGCCTCCAGTGGCAGATTTTGTCTTAAAGACAACTAGAATGTGCCAATCCCCCACTCTCATGGCGGGACCACAACAGGCACCAACCTCTGCAGACAGGAAAGATAGTGCAACAACATTAAAAAATCCTGGACCTGCAAAAGAGCAAAGACATGTCAGCACTCAATGAATAGAGATCTGCAAAGCAACGTCTCAAATTCATATTCTTGCCTGAAGTGCCAAGAAATCATTCTTGAAAGCATTTGCTGACCTGGTTTTGTTAGAAAGCTTTTGCCCCTGCTTCTGGCTCAGCAGCTGAGTCAACATGTGCAGTATTTAATGTAAGGCATTCAAGTTTGCTGGAATAGTGTCCTCTGTATGGACAAGAGTTAATCTATGCTCTAAGATTCAACAGATATGGATAATTTTCTCACTGAAGATACCATCTGTTTTGCTCTTTAATTACATTACTCTCCATAATATATTTTCCCTGTTATTAACAGGTGGAAGAACATTAACTTTTACAGGCACAAGACAAATCTTCAAGCATTTGGCATCCCTTATTTTCCAGTGACTATTATGACTATTCTCAGAAATTAATTTGATTGCAAAAAAAAGAAATATTTGACATTATGGAATAAGTGATAAAACAGATGAACAATTTGCTGTCAGCCAAACAGCAAGATGATGTAAACAGATTATTTGTTTCTTTTGCATAATTTTTTAGATTTGATTCCAGTTTTGTGATTATATAAACCTGAAGAAGTCCCAGGTACCATTCCTGTTTATGGAGATCTCAGAGCAGAGAGCCATCTCTGGAATCTCTTTATCAATATACCAAATCAAGCATAACTACCACAAGAGAAATTTGAAGCTGATAACCAGTGAAAAAAAATTTAACTCACTGAAGTATATTTGCACACAAAACATTAATTATACACTTTCTGCATATTTGATTGCAATAGTGTGCTTGTTTTTTCATTTCTTGTAAGAGCATAAAATGTGGCGGTTTTGTAGAATTTGTGAGCCTTTAAAGTACTTAAATAACTTTGAAAGCCAACTGCAATTAATATCTATAATTTTAAAAAAAAAAATTCTGTACAGGAGCGTGCTTCTTAAAGTAATATTTCAAGAGCTGAAATCTTGTTTTGATAAAATTTGGTTGCGTCTTTCAGCCAAAATGGTTTTCATTACAAAATAAAAATATTTTTTTTAAATTAAAAAAAAAAAAACCACAACCAAAATCACATCAACAGGTTTAATGCCCTTTTTTGTTTGTTTTTCTAATGTGCCCAGACTCTTGCAATAAAGCAATATATTCATATAGGCTAACTTCAGAGCTCTTAACAGTGATGTTTTGTTCATCCTTTGAAATTAGGCCACCCCTTTCTGAAAGTAAGTCAACAGTAATTGGATACCCAAATATCCTCTATAATTATTAAAATTTTCCCATTCATGAATAGATTCTGTTTCCAAGCTGGCCATAGGATGACTAGGTCTGTCTTTACCTTCCCCTCCTTGCTTGCTATCCTTTGCTAGGCATCGCCCTTTGTACGCCTCTGAGAGACAGTCGGCCCAGACTTAATGAAGGCTAAAAAGTAAATGGTGCATTCTTACTGCCCACTTAACTTGAATAATTGGCTGCCATTGCTTATTTTGCAGTTTTCTGAGGGAAATCTTAGGCTCCAAAAAGTTAAATGAGCTTGAACAAAAGATGGCTAAGCTTTTCTTGCCATTGACTGGCAAGTAACCTACATGATATTAACCTTCTGAAGGTAACTATTCACTCAAAATGTGTCAGAGGTGAGGCATAATTATAATCAAAGTTGTGGTTCCACACAACTACTTAAAAAAACACATCTTCTTCAGAAACTTTAATGTTTTACTCTTTTTTTGATAGTCCTCTGTTGCTTTGACCTCCCTGAATTGTCAAAAATTAGAATTTATTCCTACCCCTTATTTATTCTCTTCCTAAGAGTTTTCCCCTAATTTGATGACCTTTCCTTATATCCCATTACTCACTGGTGTTTTTAAGAGCATTTTAAGAGCCTTTTGGGAAAGAACCTTGAAATATTTTGATCTTTGAAATATTTTCCCCTTTAAAACATTTATGAAGTACAGATAGGAACAGGCAGGACAATCAAGAGTATAGAGACATTTAAAATACTGCTGTACCCTGGGACACTTCTGCTGAAGGGGGACATGACTATAGCATGTCGTGACAGCATTTTGCTGCTTATGACTGGCTTTTCTTCCTGAACACCTTTCCACATAAATTTGGTGCGCATCCAGGTCTTCTCAGTGCTAGGATGTTGTTGGAGATACACCTGAACACAGGAGCTGATGAGGACTTCAGAGTTCCACAATTTGCAAGTGCTTAAGAAGACAGAGATCTGCGTGCAGGAAACCAAACCTTAGATGTCTGCATTTAAGTTATTTCAACTACAAAAACCTCTGAAAGTGCCTGGGCCGGAAAGAAGTATTTAAGAGGAGGGGACAACATGGTGGGCAAAAGGGAGATTTACTTTAAAGGCTTGTATTTTGGGTATTTCATAGAGGCAATCAGCACTACTTTATTTAGAGATATAGTTCTCTAGATTATTCTGTGTTTATGTGTATTAGTAGGACTCCACTTTAGAGAGCAGAAGTTGCCAATGTCCTTCAGGAACATCAAGAAAAAGGTAGGAAATATTCTGTTTCCAGCCCCTTGGAGACTCAGGGATCTGTGACAGCCATACAGATACCACTAACCATTTCAACAGGATCTCAAAAAATGATCAGTAGTGACAATCTCAAATAAGATATTTGCAATCATAATATTCATACACTTAGAAATCTCTTCCTTGAACTCTGCTTTTATTTCAAGCTAGAAAAATATGAATATTGCATTGTTAATTAATTGACAATTTTTCTATAACTTATTAGACGTGACAGAAGTAGACCCTAATTATTTTCTTGAATTTTACCAGGAAAATATATGTAAGGAAATTGACACTCTTTGATCATGACTCACCTTGATCCTTAACTGAGTATAATTAAAATTTATTTGTTTTCCTAATTGAATGGCCTTCATTCACCACAAAACTGTTTCAGTGAATTAAACTGAGTATTCAAAGTGTTGCCTTTGAATATTGTGAACATCCTGACTTAAAATAGATGGGCTTCAGTTCTGAATTGATTTGCTTTGTCCCTGGAGGCACAGACAGTCTGGGAAAGGAGATGCTGGAGAGCAACATCATGGAAATGGACCTGGGGGTCCTGGTCGATGGCAAGATGAACAGGAGTCAGCAGTGCCCTGGCAGCCAGGAGAGCCACCTGTGTCCTGGGGTACATGAGGCACAGCATCACCAGCTGGGCAAGGGAGGGGATTGTCCCACTCTGCTCTGAGCTGGGGCTGCCTCACCTCCAGTGCTGGGGCTGGTTTGGGTGCCACAATGTAAGAAAGACATTAAACTGTTACAGAGTATCCAAAAGAGGGGGGGAAAAAAAAAAAAAAGATGGTGAAGGGCCTTGAGGGGCAGCCCTGTGAGGAACAGCTGAGGTCATTTGGTCTGTTCAGCCTGGGGAAGAGGAGACCCCTAAGAGACCTCACTGGAGTCTGCAACTTCCTTGTGAGGGGAAGAGGAGGGACAAACATTGATCTCTTCTCTGTGGTGACCAGTGAGAGGGTCCAAGGGAATGGCCTGAAGTTGTGTTAGAGGAGGTTTAGGTTGGATATTAGGAAAAGGTTCTTCAGCCAGAGGGTGGCTGCACACTGGAACAGGCTYCCCAGGGAAGTGGTCACAGCACCAAGCCTGACAGAGTTTTAGTGCGGACAGATGGTGTGATTCTTGGGGATGCTCCGGTGCAGCACCAAGAGTTGGATTTGATGATCCTTATGGGTCTGTTCCAAATCAGCACATTCTGTGATTCTGTCATAACATAGTCCTCCAGTTTTTGTGGGATTTGCTTTGGTCCTTGCTTTATCTGGTTCTGACTTCTCCCGACTTCTTTCTGATTTGAATGACAGACCCGGTACTAGCTGCATTGAGTGTGGTATGTGTGTCTGTTTACTTCTAGGTGGGATGTGAAGAGTCTTGGTATTATCAATATGCCCATAAGAAAGAGTGGTATCATTACTAGCAAAATCTCTTTGCTAAGGTACCTTGCAGTAATCAGATCTTAATAAAATCAAGCTCAAAAAGCCTTACAAGCTATATTGTAACTCATTCTTATGACTGAGAACAATTCTGAAGTTGTGTAGGCTAGAAAAAAAGCTGTGTGGCTAGAAAAGAAAAAGAACAGTTAGGCCAAATTCCATTGGCCTTAAACCAGCAATTTTGAACATTTGAGCCCCTGAAGGTTACTGAAAGACTGTACACCAGACTGATTTATTCTCATAGACATCTGTCTGTAGCTACCATGGTGATCAGCATTCAATCTGTGACTTGTATATCAGGAAATGACAGCTCTTTAACAGAAGCCAAAGAAAGCAGCAATGTCAATAATAAGGTCCCATGTTCTGGACTGTGTAGCACTTTGCTGAATCCTTCTTTTTCCCCTGCTTCAGAGAAGACAATAGTTGTTATGATCCCAGGGACAAGGGAGGAGGAGGTCTGGGGAAAGAAAAATGTGTAATTAGGAGGAAAACATAATAAAACATGTACAGAGTTTTTATTCTTTCCTTTCTTGCCTTACAGAGCACTCACTTATTTTTTCTCTCTACCTGAGCTTAATTTTGAAATGTTCATGTAGGACTCTAGTCTGTACAATTATTTTCCGTATGTCCTTTCTTAACAAGGGCATAAACAAAAAAAAAAATCTTTGCATTAAAAATTATGGCATAGTTCGGTTGATAAAAGTTCAGATGGGAAATTTTTTTTCTTCAGTGATGTAGACCAGTAACCATGCATTAAAATTCCAAATTAAATAAACAAAGTAGCAAGAAAAAACAGGTGGATGATTGTACCAATCATGAAACAAAATTTGACGTCTCAAATTTTTAGGAAGAAAAACCAATAGAAATTGTCAGTAGCACCTCTTGCCCAAGAAAAAATTCCCAAAGACAAAGAGGTCAGAAAAAGCCAAAATCAACCAACCAAAAAAAACCCTTCAAAAAAACTCAAAACACCAACCCAAACTTAAAAAGGTTTATTTGTAAAATCAGGTTCTTTCAAAGTTTAGGCAAAACTCTGAATGAGCTGAGCATATTGCCATTTGACATTTTACTTTTCCTACCTCCCAAGTCAAACTCCCCTTAAATTCAACAATTCACTTGCATCAATTGAAGATTTGTTCCAGTAAATAATGACTTTACTGGTATACATAAAAAAACATTTCTGAGTAGTTTAAGTATCTCTCTGTTTGAAATATTACTGTCTTTTAAGTATTGTAATTATTAAAAAATGGAAAATACACTACATTCTGAGTTTCATCGCTCCTTAGTGGATAATGAGGTCAAATCCAACATGACAGATGTCAGTGGTAAAGCTTCCCTCTAAGTTTAAGCAGAAACTCATCCATATTTTTCTTTCACATTTTGTCATGACATACCTGCTTCTTTAGGAAAACACAAAGGACACAAGGTGGAGCCAAAGATCCTTGAAGAAAATTATTCATAAGGTTTTTTTTAACTGAGAGCTCTCTTGAAAAAGAGAAGTGAGAAAAAGCTTCAAAGCCCACATATGAAATCAGCTGTTGTAATAACTAGAAGTAGAACCTAGCTATTACTGTCTATAATTCAATCATAAGGAAGTCTATACATTATAATAATGAAAAAAATTAAGCTTCATTTTCTGCCCATATTTTGCTTTTAAATAACACATCCAAATTTAATGAGCTTCAAAAGGCATATTCAAAGAAAAAAAAAATTCCCAACATGTTTTGAACTTTTTTCTAAAAAACAAAGGGAAAAATAAAAGCTTGTCCATTATTCTTATTTCACTAGGTTTTTGATTGACTGACAGAATATTTTATTGTTTGGATTTTTATTTTTTTTTAGTTTTCTGTTAACTTTTTGATAGGTGGAAAAACCAGAAATTATAGTCTAGATTATGTATACTATTTGGGTTTGTTCACATAAGACACTTTGGAAACTCAGGAGTAAAGTGAGAGGGAAATTAAAGCTACTCTCATTCTAATGTGAGATGATTAATCTTTAATCCTCTGAATTGGGTTGATAAGGATTTTCATTACTGCATTCAGTAAGCATATTTTATATCAAGTCATCTACAGTTTCAGTGGCAAGACTCACGTCAAACTGTATTCCATGTCCCTTGAAACGTGAGAATATTTACTTTCTCTTTTTTTCCTGACAGTACACTAGAAGGATGAGATGACTGATAATATTTCGCAGCTGTCATCATCTTCTGGTTTCACCCACGTACACATGCCTTCACAAAGCAAATGAAAGAAACTGGAAATTAGGGCCACACTCCTACTCATATTATTATGTCTAGAATCTAGTTGATAAAAAGAACTAGACTTGAAAACTAAACATGTTAGAACTGAAACTGAAGAATTATATATCTGAATTCTCTGTTTCCCTATTAGTTTAACAAAACCATTTGTATGATTACCCAAAAGACCTTTCCAAGGGTTGATGTCTTCCTTGAGCAACAGCCTCAATTAACATCTTTGTTTTTGGATATTCATCATACTGCTGTTAAAAGAGAGGCAGGAAGAATTTGCAGCACACAAAACTCGACTCAATCACAGAAACGTTCCCATGCTATTTCCACATATGCTTAGATGCTAATATTTAAATGGMCCATATTAAAAGTGTTGACTTGAAAATTACATGCATATTTAAGTATATAGAAATATTGACTTTCACATAGATCCAGGGTAAAACCAGCTAGGAATGAAACATTTGCTGTTCTTTGCTCAAGTAAAAGAGAAAAAAAAAAAAAAAAAAAAAAAGAAAAGGAAAAAAAAAATCCCGAGAGCTGACAGTGTGACAGAACAAAATAAGGAATGTTTTCATTCCCATAACTGCTATTGCATGCTTGCACAGTGATGAATGAAGGTGTCAATCTTATCTCCTAGCTGCTTAAGAAAATTCATGTACAAGCAACAAGCATATTCAAAATCATTGCAAAAATTGCTTGTTGCATGCTACTGCTTCTCTGCTTTTCCATTAACAGGCCAATTTTCCCATAATTCTCTTTCGGAAATAAAAATAAATAAATTCTTTCTGGGCTTGTGTGGTTTTTATATCTTTAAGATCACTGTCTTCAAAAAAGAGACCTAGTACTGCTCAGTAATGTGAAGCTAATAGTAAAAGTGACAGAGGAAACTGGGAATTTACATTTTATTCTTCCTGTTTCTCCTCTATTTTTAATTTTTACCTACTGAAAATGAAGCTCACTAGCTGCTGCAGCTTATGTTTAAAACTGGACAGTAGCTCTAAGCATAAAAGAAAATATTCTGATGCATAACCAGCTTAAAAAACCAGAACTGAAACACTGAATAGCAAGGCTGCAAACTGCCAGTTGTTTTCAAAGCCATTCCTTTCAGGGGGGAGGGAGGGGGGGAGAAACATGAAAGCTGTGTACTTGGCAAAAGAAAAACATACACAAAACGCTGTGGCAGATTGTTGCAGTGAAAATAAATCTGACTTCTCAGCCACATTCAAAGTCAAGCTGCCACAAAATTCTGAAAGGAATCATACAAGTCAAGAGCTGTATTAAGCACAGGAGCATAAAGTAGTTCAAGCATTATAGTCAAGTGAAATCATTACATTCATTCTGTAGTGTAGCTTTTTAAGTGAAGAAAAGGACAATATATTGCTACAAATTAACTTAATCTGAATGTGCACTACAAAGGAAAAAGATAATGAACACAAATAAGGATTCATTTACTGCTAAATTAATTGACAAAAGTACTAAACATCTGAAAAGCAAATTTTACAGGGGCTATATGTAAGGCAGGAAAGCTAGAAACGCTTAGATGGGATCCAGATTTCTTTTTCCCTATACTTAGGCCAACTGAGAACTCCTGGCCTCTCTGCCTCACTTCTGTGCCAAGTTAGATCATGGAACCTTCATTAAAGCCTTCTAGAAGCTTTGATGTGATTCTGGACAGCCAGCACAGCTTTACCAAGGTCACGTCCTGCCTGACCAACCCAGTGGCCTTCTACAATGGAATGACTGCATCAGTGGGTGAGGGAAGGGCTACAGATGTCATTTGTCTGGACTTCTGTAAAGCCTTTGATATGGTCCCCCACAACAGCCTTCTCTCAAACTGGAGAGAGATGCATTTGATGGGTGGACTCAGGTGGATAAGAAATTGGTCACATGCAGAGGGTTTTGGTCAATGTCTGGACAGAAATCAGTGRCGAGTGGTGTCAGAAGGTCAGTACTGGGACCTGTTCTGTTTGTTACATTCATTGGTGTAAAGCACAGTGGAGCATCCTCAGTAAATTTTCAGACAACACCAAGCTGAGTAGTGCAGTTGACACACCTGAAGGATGGAATGCCATCGAGGCTGGAAAAGCCTGGAGAATGTGCCCCATGGCAAATRTGGCTTTCAGTAATTTTGCTTTAATATGAACCAAACATAATTGGGTAAGAATGCAAAAATCCTCTTCACTCMCTGCAATGCAAGATACATTTGATTATCAGCCCTCAAGATACTATTAACACAACCTACTTAAAGACATTGCTTGCAAATTAGAGGCAACATTGGAGGCTTTAAGGTTTGTAAGCAAAATCATAACTAACCATGGATATGATGTGTAATTCCACAGAGATCAGAAATTAAAYACCTTATAGAATAAAAGAAATATTTTTAACTTAAGAATGTTGTCTTGTAACCTTGGCAATTATGCAGCTAGAAATTAGATAGCAAGCGTTCTTGCTTTGAAGATAAGTAATTTCCAGTTTCTCAGTGTGATTTAATATTCAGGTTCTGTAACTAACAGTGTCAAAKATGCTGCCTAAACATCCTCATCAGTGTTTCAACTCCTTTTTGCCCTGTAAGTGTTCAACTGTGCTGCACTTTGCTGCATTTATACAGCTTCTTTTTCTGATGCTGAACAAGAAGTGAAAAAAAAACCAAAAAACCATACAAACAAGCCAATCAAAACAGAAAGAAGCAAAGAGGAGAAAAAAGTTGACATAAGAACAAAAAAGGAAATGTGTCTGAAGAACTCTGAAATTTGTCTTTTCTTTCAAATAATTTCCTATTGCAAACAACAATATCCAGTGAAAAAAACTCCATCCATTCTCATTATGCAAAATAATCCCTCTGTATGGAAAATGATAGGCTATTAAGTGTCTAAGACCTGTATACACAAACATATCTGTATCCATAGCTGCACAAACAGATGTAGAAATCTCATTTGCTTGAATCTTGACCAAACAGCCTGTAAATTTAAATTTACAAAACACCTTCCTTTGAAACAATGCTGATATGAGTAGAGCCTGTAGCCTGAGAGGATACCAATATTTTTATTATTTATCTTGAATGGATTGATGAAAATATGTCAGTCTTTCTCARCTGAAATCTRTTTAGCAAAAATGCCTGCCTGATCCCGTTCTAGTTGAGTAAAAGGGGTAACTATTAGTATTATTCTGTCTTTCTGATCTCCAAATCTCTTGCAGTAAGAAATTACAAAATCCCTTAATGTATTTGATGAAAATATCCTTCCCCTTCATGCATTTAAAAAATTGTTATTTTTGTTTTCAGTTAAAATTCTGGATTTATTTTAGAAAACAACAAATTAAAGCAAGATCTTATATTCACACATCATCTCAATCCAGTCCCTCAGCATTAGTTTGTTGGGTACCAAAAACAAACAAACAAAAAAACACCCAACTTTTGAAAGCTTCTTATGTATAAGGTTTTTTTATTTGTCTAGAAATTTCAAAATTCCAGAATATATTAGGACTACTGCTGAATCACACAGAATACTCTTAAGAATTGGTCTTTTAAATCACCTATTTTTGGAAATAATATGTGGGATTTGCCTGCCTTTATTGTAGATGTTTGAAAGTTAAAATTTTTCATCCTATTCTGCCCTTAAGTTAATGGATAGAAATCCCCTCTAGAGCATGGTTTGATTCTTCTGAAGGAGGGAAAAGATTCCAGTTAAACGGTTCTTTGCTAGGCATGTGCATAGCTTCTCATTTGATAATAGAGGGATCTTTCCATCTCACTTCAGATATCTAAGGTTTAAACATATATATATATATAAAAGTAAGGAATCTCATCCAGTATTGCATAGTCAATATTCACTACACATTCAATGGATAAAAGAAAATRTGAAAGACTTGCAACCTTTCATAAAAAAAGGTAAAAATTAAAAGATATTCCAGAATGTATTTGTGGTACAGTGCTATTATATAACAAGATTCTTCTTTCTCAATAAATGATGTGTCAAATACTTGTTTTATTTCTTCAGCAGTAGAAAACTGGTCCTTTTTTTAAGAAGTGCTAAACACTTATTGATGTGTTGCATTTTACTCCCTGTACTTACTGCTGTCATTTATAACTGCATAATCTGTGAGGCAGCAGATCACAATGCAGTTTGACAAAAACAGTCTTTCACCTAATGCAGCCTTCACATCATGATTTCGAGGATCCTTAAAACAGCAGATGCTGAGCAGTGATGGAAGACCACATTACCTTGTAAATAGCAAATTGCATTATTTTTCTGCCAATGAACTACACAGACAATCCAGTTCAGAAAGAATATTTGTCTAAATGTTTGTAAGGTTTATTAATAAGTATATCCCTCAGCCCCTGGGGTTTGCTGTCCTGTGAATCTGCTCAAAAGTTATGACAAATAGAAACGGCATCTTCAAAAAGCTGTTCTCACACAGTCGCTTTGGTCATAAATGGCAAAAAGCATACTCCCATCTCAGGTACACCATTCCCTATCAATGTAACAATAACTTCCAACCTGATATTTTAAAATGTGACACATGTATTATGYTTTATGTTTCAGATGATGAGCTTTCATTTAAAGTAAATGTGTGTGTGTGTGTCTGTGTGTATGTCTGTGTGCAAATATCTATAAAAGTACATAAATTCCTACATGTGYGTACCTTTCCATACTTATGTGTTTGTAATACAGTGGGAATGGGATGAACAACAGGGAAWATATTATCAGATATCTCATTGACATCCTCAGCAGGGAAGAGTGCCAAAGACATCTCTGCTTTACTGAGGGTCATCTTCAAGAATATATTCTAACACTGTTCTGTAACTTCCAGGTTTCACTAATATTTCCAATCATGACTAATAAATGGATGTTCAATTCCCTCTGTTGTGCTATCACCCTACAATATTTGTCAATGGCTCTAACTTTTCATTTTATCCTTTTTTATCATGTTCAGTTTTTTCCAAAACGCTTATTTATGTTCTTCTTCTCTGACTGGTCCTTCTCCCAGTCTTAGAACTTTGTGTTGCTTGGTTGACAGTCTAAATGAATCTTCAGTGAAAACAACAGCTGATTTCACATATGTGTGTGAGTGAATCAAATGATTATTGGATGCAGTTGGTGTTGGCATTTTGTGAGTCTTGAGGAACCAAAATGACTTCTTAAACAGCCAATCTGCAATAATCACAAATCCTATAGCTTTTGGCATCAGAACTTTACTTTTTGAACACTGATAGAAAGAACGGTCTCCACTGTTACCATATAGTTCATCACACAATGTGAATGTAAATCTATGTAAATTTCCAGTGGAACAATCTCCCAGGAAAAAACACTGCAGATGATGTCAGGATATGAGGGTAGTACAATGAGAAATTGAGTCAAAGAAATTTAGTTTTCTATAAGGGACACATACGGTGACTGAATGATGAGTCGATAACTCAACATCTGTTGTTACACATCATTGTCTTTTATACCTGGTTGTGAATGCTGCCATCCTCCAATATGCACAGGTAGGAAAAACATGCCAGACTTCTATTTTTTTTAGAGTTATTAAAATCAACCAGGGCTGACTAAATTGAAAGTGTCACTGTTGATCCCATCTAGCAGTACTGACAAATATTTCAAAAATTTTTATTAACTGTATAAAGTCCTAATAATCAAAATTAGAAGRAAATTTCATGAGACAGGACAGGCTATATCCTGCAGCCCTTATACTATACAAGCAATCCCATTGGATTGCTTGCAGACCCGGCCAGCGTGAACAAGAACTGTGTGAGAAAGCATAAAAAGAAATTCTGCATCTCTGAGCCACATTCATATGCCAAGGATCAGATCAATATTTACACTTCTTTCTGAGTTGCCGTTTACACCCCTGACATTCTCAACTCATTCTTTTCACAAGGAGTTATAGTACAAAAGGATGAAAGCAGTGAAGTTCTGCTTGGAGGAGCCAGACAGCCCAGGGGCAGAGACCTTTTAGATCCACACTCTGCACTCTGCAACCAAGTAAGGAAGCCAGAATCAAATGCTGCATRCTGGCAGCATTGCATCTTTTCTTATGCACATATCAATAAGAAGTGATGTCTTTATCCTCAGTATGCTCCCTCCAGATTTACACTGGACTCACTGGAAAGAGAAAAGTACCAAAATTTACTTGTTGAAAGCAGGAATTTTTTTGATATAAGATTTTTTATTAAATTGCCACTTGATAGGTCCATTCTATAGTAGAATCAGGTTTCAGCACAACTTGTATTATTCGCTCATCTCTAAGAAATTCATCATTTTAACCATTTTTTCACAGAAAAATATATTTTCTTGTGTTTAGATGGAATTTCCCACATTTAATTTGTGTCCATTGTTTCACATCCTTTTCTTGATAACAAGTGAGAAGATTCCATCTCTCTCTTTTTTTTTTTTCCTAATTCTTCCATTAGGTGTTTACACACATTGCTAAAATCATTCTGACTCTGCTATTCTTCAAGGGCTCTCTGACTCTCTCAACATAACAAATGTTCCAGTTCTTTAAAACCTTTGTTGCCTTTCCCTGGATTTGSTCTTTTTTATCTTTTTTAAAATGGGGAGCCCAGAACTGGGCACAACACTACAGAGGTGGTTTCACCAATGCTGGGAAGAGATGAAGGATCATGTCTCCTGACCTGCTGGCACTCTTCCTGATGTATTCCCAAAATCCTATTGATGACCTCCTTTGCTGCAAGGGTGTTTTGACATGTGGTCAGCCTGTTGGTCACCAAACCGTAGAATGTCTTGGAAAAGCTATTTCCAATKTGGTCTGGCCCTGGCCTATACTGGGACATAGGGTGTCTTCCTTTCCAGGTGAAGATCTTGGTATCTTGGTTTCCTCCAAGCAGTTATCAGTCCTCAGAGAAAGGGTTCCTTCCCCCCACTAAAAGAATGAAGGACACCTGGTCACCCTCTCTGGAGCCATGTAGTAATGTTCCATGTTATCCAGGTTTCCCCTGGCAGTTCTGTCAGTGCCCACACAAAAGAGCAGCAGGTCTGAGTGACAGAGAAACCTTGGCAGCATCTCCACAAATCTGTCTCAAAGACAGATATGGAAAGCAGTAAACTTTTTTGATGACAGGTCAGGTCAGCAGATGGTGACCTCTGGTGTTCTCCCTAGGGAGSCTCCCACTGCTGTCATTCACTATTTTCTCTTGGTTCTGCTGCATGGCTCAGTGCCAGACAGCATGAATGCTTCATCAGTACACACTCCCAGCTACTCATCCGCTCAGAGAGCAGTCAATCTACTGTGTGACTGCAAATTTTAGTCTCTACCTTCCTCCTGGTGTCTGAAGTCACCAGCTTTCCGCCTTTGACATCAAAAGAGTTTCTTCTTTCCAACCTGACAGTTACAAACCTTTCTGCAACAGTGGGCAGTTTGACTTCTTGAAACAGCAGGGTCTCAGAGAATAACTGTGTGATTTCTTTCTCATCTTCCCTAATGAGACACAGACTGTTGGTCTACACCTGGAGCTCCTTCACTAGGCAGCAAAACTCTTCAACAGCTGCAGACCTGGAGACAAATGAATTTTCCCTAGCCTCAGAGAGACTCCACAGCTTCCTGCASCTTGAGTCTTGCAGGGCTGCATCCTTCTTCTGAAGCTTCAGCTAGGTCAAGGCCTTGAACATCTCAGGAACTGTTGCTCCACTGGCTGCTGGAGATCGTGTCTTATGTCATCACCACAGCTAAGATGTGTATGGGGCTATATTTGGTCTGGCTGAGATGAGTTCATTTCCCCACAGCAGCCCTGGCAGTGCTGTGCTCTGTGCTGGTAGCTGGAAAGGTGCTGATAACACACCAGGGTTTTGGCTCCTGCTGAGCAGGGCTGGCACAGCCTCAG
>QVAJ01000040.1:1522301-1577401 GCA_003546035.1 Mixornis gularis | reverse complement strand
AGCTGTGGAGGGAAGTGATAACAATAATATCCTGGTTTGGCATGCAYCTGGCATCCAGCCAAGGTCAACCCACTACAGGTGTTCTTAGAAGGGSTGTTGTCCTCATCTTTGTAGCCCTTCACATTAACTACTGCTCAAAGAGCTTCATCTGTTGACCATGTCAGCACATTCACACCTACAGAAGTGACACCATGTCTTGGAGTGATTTATGATGACAGTCTCTTTCATGATCCTCTCCTTCAACATTTGCCCTGTTTTTGGTCTTTGTTCCTGTGTGTGTGTCTGCCTGGGGMAGGGGGTGATCATTATGGGTATTCTGTTGTTAATAAACTGTTGGTTTGGGATTTTTTCACTTTCCTCTATTAGCATTCATTTTTCTRTTTTTCGAGGAGGATTACTGAAACCTTTCAGAAGACACTACTCATTGCAGAGTGCTTTCTCTTAAATTTGATTCAAAACTGAGATACACCAACATGCTGAATAGTGCTTTGGCTAAAACATTGAAATCTAAAGTTTACATATTTCAACAGAGGGCTTGGAAAGAAACTTATCTTCTGAATCATTTTAGTAGTACAAAATATTGATAGCTTTCCTACAATGAGTGCCAGGTCTTCCTCAGCCTTTTCTTCAAAGGAATTATAAAATCAAATGAGATGTGATCTAACTTCAGGTGAAAGTGAATAAGTCTTCAAATAGTAAATGAAACAAAAAAACCCTCTGTGCTTTTTCTATTTTTTTAAAAATATTTCCATTGTCTGAAGATTAATTTAAACTAAATTGTGTTACTCATGCCCAGGAGGAAATGGAACCGCTCTCTTTTCCATGGTTATGCATTTTCCAGAGCTCAACCTAGCAAAAACCTTTTTTACCTTTTTCTTCAAGAAGCCACAACTAGTTTATAGTCTATTACTCGTGTTTCTGAGCTACATTTAAGGATAGGCAGGCAGCAGACAAAGATTGTGGTGGGTTTTTCCTGTCATTCTATTCACATCTTGTGAATCATATAGATTTATCTGTAAAGAGTGTAATTTATTGTAAAGAAAAGGGAAGAAAACACTGGGTTTGGACTTTCTGAGAATGTGATGCAACTTAAAATTAGATCAAAGAATTATGTTTACAAAGGCAGTAGGTATGCTAAAACCATCCCTGATGTTCTCCCATCTGCTGCATTAAAGCAGCTTTCATCCTCCCCAAAGCTGATTATTAAAGGAAGTAGAAATATTCCAAATAATAATGAAGCAATGAAAAGATGTCTGTGTGACTAATACATCGACATTTAACACCTTCCTTATGAACATCCAATACCCAAAACAAAGTTAATATGTTGCTGCAGATGATATTTTTTTGAGATCTTTGCCTCTATATACTCCCAAAAGCATCTGACTGAAAAGGCTGAAGTAGCACAGTTTTTAACGCTGTGGGAAGTTCAGAAGTACAGTTAAAGGCATGAGGAGCCTTTCACCAGATGYGACTTCACAAAAAAAACCAAAAAAAMCCMAAAAAACCAACAAACAAAAAAAGAAATCTCTGCTATATTCTACAGAGCTGTGTAAGGAGATTTTGTGAATTTGCTGTTACAGAATTTAGTTACTATATTAGAATTTGCTTTTAAATTTGCCTAAATTTGCCTTTTGTCACAGAACTCTGTTCCAAGATGCTCACAATAAAATGATAGTTTGAGGCACATGGACATTAATCTGAAATCCTGGTGCAAGCAAGACACAGTGGACAGAATATGTCCATATCTGCCAGAGCATGCTGTTCCTCTGAAAAAAAAGTTCATCAATGAAACATGGGCAATGTAATGTAGGTAAGTGCATTCTGGATGTGAAAATTCACGCTGAGAACTGAAGCTATGGGAAGTTCACAACATTGAATGAACTKAGTATCCATGAAAATGATTTAACAAGGATAGAGTATTGACTTTTTCTCATGCAATTCAATAAAATATTTTTAATTCCAAAGCATATCTGAACGTGCTTCACAATTCCAGGAGTTTTTGGAACTTAAGAAAAAAATCACTCTGTCAAGTAATTCCAGCACACTGCAGCTTCAAAAATCAATACCAGAAGTAATGAGGGTGAGAAGAAGTTGCCTCAAACTGCACCAGGAGAAGTTAAGATTGAGTATTTGGGAAAATTTTCTACACCAAAAGGCTTGTCAAGTGTTGGAACAGGGTGTCCAGGGATGTGATTGAGTCACCAGCYCTGGAGATACGTGAAAGATGTGTAGATGTGGCACTTTGGGGCAAGTGGAAGTGTTAGGTTTGCAGCTGGACTTGATATTGAAGGTCTTTTCCAAATGAAATCATTCTATTTTTCTATGAGCAATGTGATTTTCCTTCCAAAGGGCASGGTATGAAACATGTCACACTTGCCCAGCTGCACTATCAACTCAGTCACTACTGGATGTGCTCAGCCTGTTAGGCATCCTGTGATGCTGTCAGCAAACTGGCCCAGCATAAGCTAAGGAAGCTGGCAAATCCTGGTTGTTTCAATGTGGGGCATGTATGTGCAGATAAGACATTTGTGGCACCAGCTGGTGCAGCCACATGGCCCTTTACTTTTCTACGKGGATTTTTCAGCTCAGTGAAGATTAGCTCAAGGATCTCTGTGCTCCACAGGCACGTCAGTGTCAATGACTTTTTTTCCATCCTTTATCCTCGCTGTATTTCATTAGAGAAAAAAACCCACATCTGCTCTGTGCCTTATACAAGTTCAAATGCTTCCCATTGCTCCATGTATTTGACACAGGATTCACATGTTCACGTTTGTACATCTTTRTAGCCTGCTGTTTCAGGCATTGCACGTATTGTAGCCTACAAATATTTCAATCCTTTAAAAATTCATAAGGATATGTATTGGATTTATGTGGCAAGATTTTGATGGGAGGCAGTGGAGACTGCAGGGATGGCTTCTGTGCAGATGCCAAGGAATGCCCCAATTCTGGACAGAGACAATTCCAGCTGGCTCCAAGGTGGCCCACTGCTACCCAAAGCTGAGTTAATCAGTGACAAGTCTGAAGACACCAAAGACAGTGAAGAAGAAGGGGGAGGAGGTGCTCCCAGCACTAGGATAGATTCCCCTGCAACCTGTGAAGGGAAGACTTTGGTGAGACAGGCTGTCCCCTTGCAGCCCATGGAGGAGGAGAAAAAAGCAGATATCCATCTATGGATAGCCTATGGAGAGCCCCACAATGGAGCAGGTGGACATGCCCTGAAAGAAGCTGCATGCCATGGAGAGCACTGAAGCAGGATCCTGACAGCACATGTGGACCTGTGAGAAGCAGATCCCATGCTGGATTGGGTTTTCTGGTGGAACCTGTGACCCTGTGGGGAACCCACAGCAGAGCAGCCTGTYCGTGAAGGACTGCATCCCTTTGAAGGAAAGCATGCTAGAGTAGTCCATGAAAAATGCAGCCTGTGGGAGGGGGAGCAGATGAAGACTGTAAGCAGTAACAATTTGCAGAGAGGAAGTATTATGAATTGACTGCAACTCCTATTCCCCATCTCCCTGCATTGCCTGGACGAGGCAGAAAGGAGAGGAGTCATGAATGGAAAATTAAAGCTATGCTTGGGAAGAAACAGGGCAGATTTAGTTTTAGTTCTGTCTTTGTTTCTATCCTATTCTATTTTTTCAGTTGTCAATGAATTAATCTTTCCCAAGACAAGGTAGTTTTGCCTCTGAAAGTAACTGGTGAGTGATCTCCCTGTCCTTGTCAGGATTCACCAATTATTTCTTCTTACACTTTCCCCTGTCATGCTGAGGAGGTGGAATGAGAGTGGCCTATGGGTGTTTGACAGCCACACAGCATCAGTCTACCACAGGATGACATGAATGTGCCTCATAAATGGCTAATTTAGAATTAAATACTCATAATACTGAAAGATCACTAATTAGGCTATAGACTTCAACATCGTTATTAGAGCACTCTGCATAGGGGAGGAATGTATTGTGMAAATTACCTTTAGTTCACATAAGTAAGTTTATAAATCTCCCGGCAAAAAAAAAATGTGTGTAGCAAGTTGCCACGCGTGTAACATTACTTAAATATTCTAAAAATTTTTAAATTCTTAAAATTTTAAAATTCTTAAAAAATCAAGGTTGGGAGAAAAATACCAAGAGCAATTTATGTAGTTCTCAGTTCACAGTGCTATATGCAGGTTAACAATTTTTATTCAGCTGAGTAATTAAAGTTCTCTGTGTATGGATTCGTTTAGCTTACTACTTTTATTTTTATTAATACCATTAGGCCCTAGTACATATAAT
This sequence comes from Mixornis gularis, assembly GCA_003546035.1. Taxonomy (NCBI): domain Eukaryota; kingdom Metazoa; phylum Chordata; class Aves; order Passeriformes; family Timaliidae; genus Mixornis; species Mixornis gularis. Next base: position 1,573,133 of record QVAJ01000040.1, on the reverse strand, counting down.
TGCACTCATAAACCAGAATTGCCAGAGATGATATAAGATTTGTTGTTTCTGCTGTGGAACAAGCAGGCTCAGGCTGATATAAGCAATCATTGCAGACTGATTAGTGTGTGGTGTTCCAGCCCCACTATGGCTTGCTGTGAGATAATATTTTATTATAAGGATGAATTATATTCACAAAGTACAGGGATAATATGCTGAGGACCATGTCTACTGATACTCATTAAGCAACATGCCTTTGCTGATGCTTATATCYTTGCCAGTTTATCCATTACAGGAAGGAATATAAAAGCAGATCATTATAAAAATCTTGGAGGCTTTTCCAAGACTGTCAGAAAACACTGTTCATAAAAAATAAATACAAGTTGAAAAAAATGCCTCATTTGCAGAACAACCACAGTGTTCCATTCAGCGTGGCACCGTGCAGCACTCTGCTGACAACTTAGCAGTGGTTTTGTGYTGAGCTCCAATCAGCTGCTGTGGCTCCCAGCTTAAGAATCAATATCAGGCACTCAGGGAATAAGCACCAGCTTATTCTGATTATATTTTCTGTATTAGAGGGAAGTCATGGAGCACTTTGAATGCCACCAAGTTTTGCCCACCTAAGTTTGAACAAGCATTGTGGACACAAGATCCTCTTTCTGCAGGCATGTTGTGCCTTGATTTTCCCTGGGAATTTCAGGTCCTTAAAGAGAATTTCTCCAGTCTGTTCAATGAAAATGTGTGGTTCTCCTTGGGTTTTTATCCCYATGAATAAACACTGATTTCACAATGCCATGTGTTAATTCCAGCTAGATTGGTTCTTGGGGAACYGTATGACAAGAAAACATCTTGTACTGATAGCTTTGGGTTCTTTSCACAACAATTATTTCAGTGTAGAAATTAATAATGTATGTAAAGACCTTCTTGTGATTTCGTTATACAGAACGTTGATCAAAAGAAATATTTAAAGTTGGCTGCTTATTTCTTGGATAAATTTTTTAAGGTRCATACTATGAGCTTGATCTGAACTGGTAGACTTTAACAATGTAGAATAAAGTCCTCTAGACATATATCTGAAAAGTAGCACTGAATTTCTTCAGAGGATTGTGAATTTAAAGGTATCAGCTTTATAGGAGACCCTTTTCCAGCATCAGATCACTTTCATTGTAAAGGAAGCAGAGAAAAGTTTCTGCAGATATTCTTTGGTTTTAAATACCATTGGAAAGGCAATCTGATGTATTTGATGGCACCTCTAATTCATTGAAGTGATAACATTTTTATCAGCATTTACTTCTGTTTACATAAAGTTACACTGCTATTCAAGGTTGTAACAGAGCCAGTGGATCTTGGTGAGATGACTCAATGACTCCTGAGATTTTTAACCGAACTCCCAAGTTAACTTGCCAAGATTTACTTTCCCACTAAGACAACAGACAATATATAGTGATAACCWAACTGCACTGGCAAACTAGAAGGAAACACATTTCAACAGAGATAGAAAAGGAGATGAAAAACACTCAAAGACAACAGAAAAAAAATCACAAAAACAGACCGAGGGTTCAACAGACTTATTGTTGACTTTATTTATACTGGATCAATGCCAAAAAGAAACTCAGACTTACAGAAACAAAAACAAGAAGTGACTTCAGCCAGGAATATCAGCAATTGATCCTGTCAGGTTGCTTTCTGCAGTACAGTTCTGAATATTTTTTCTCCTTCTTTTGTCACTGACCTTCAGCTTTCTCACATGGCCTTTTTTGTAATTTTCACTTGAGCCACTTTACAGATGTAATCAGGCTCATCTCCTTCTCCTTAACTCCTTTATCAAAAGCACCACCATCACTCAATAATTCCTTATCCAGAAGAATTTATGTTGGCTTTTTGATTTTCTTATAGGCAGTAGAAACTAAGCAACCACATCCACATACATTCAGTGGGGATCAAGAAGGAAAATTAGAGTCCTACCACAACTAACAAATGTACTTGGTRTGTTGCATAATATATCTCTTTCACTGACATACTGCTTATTTTTTCTATTCAATTTGGCTTTAGGGCATCATCTTTATTTCTACATATCTTACATGCAAAAGGGAAGGAGGAGGAGGTGAAGAATAATAGTATATAATTCATGACTATGTGTTGAAAGGAAGTACAAAGATRATGATGATGATAAAAAAGACAGAGCAAATATTCTAAGATGACTAAAGGTAAATGTAAATGGACGTGACAAAAGTCCTAGTCTTGTGTAATGCAAAAACTCCAAAAGAATTAACTTCGGGCAGAAAAGCAATATTGGTATTTTAGTCAATATATTTTTTTAAAAAAGGCATTAATTAAAAAATAGAATCAATTCGTTCAATTATCACCTTCCATGAAATGTGTGTTTAAAATGCAAACATGGCTGATAAAAAAGAAAGTGGAAGAATACTCCAAAGTAAGAGTATTCTTTCCTYCCACAGAAGAATGCTATGTTCAGAAATGCTGGAAGAGAGCAACAAAAATCATTAGATACAGCGGGGGTTTCAGAAAATGCGGGTCAAGAAAAATGTGTGCATAATGATGCTGGTTTTTTAAACAGTGCATAGGATTTTCATGAGAGAAATGTCATAAAAGAAATGCTTACCTCAAAGACTGACTCTGTCTTAACAATTTAAGTAATTTTGAACATTGACATTGATGCTCATGTCTAAAATACTAAGGATAGCATGAAGACCATGAAATCATTGATGACTCACTCTAGTATGATTCTGCCTAGTAACCATCTCTTCCTTTGACCTTAATCCAGAGCTCAGATAAAGGAAATAAATAAATAAATGCAAACTCAACTGCAACCAACAGATAAGAGTATTTAAATTCTGATTGGTGGTTTCTTCAATGGATTTCTGGAAAGACAGGACAGATCTCCTTAACAGTCAGTGCTCTAAATGGGATGGGATGTGTCACCACATTTCAYTTACCTATGCTCTCCAAAATTATCACAACAAAGCTTCTTAAGTCAAAAGACCARAATGCTTTCAAGAATTCAGAAAGGTTCACCCTCTTGAACAAACACAATTTTTTAGCTGATAGTAATGACTATCACAGAGTCTTTGAAACTGGAAGGGGCCTCTGGGCATTGTTGATTCCAAGCCACCTGCTCAAAGCAAAGTTGGCCACAACAAGTTGATCAAGGCTGTGCACAGTTGGACTTTGAATGTCACCAAGGACAGGAACTTCGCAATATCTCTGTGTAAGCTGTGCTAGTATCTAACCATGCTCACAGTAAAAACATGTTTTCTAATGTTAAACTGGAATTTCCTGTGTTTCAATTTGCACCCCTTCCTTCTTGATCTGTCACTGAATACTACGGAGAAGATATGAGGTAGCAGTGTGGCTTATGAGCTGCTGACTTTTATAGCGCCACACAGGGGTTCTATGGCATTTGCTGAATTCTAAACTACTTAGGAGACAACAGCACTTGGTACTCAGTTTCCCTAACAAGGAATGGGRTTTTCTGGCTTACAGTTACAGCTGAGTTTTCTTGCACAGAGGAGCTCCTTTGCAGGGATACTAAGCTTGCATCTTGCTTCTGCAAGATGGAAACTATCAGCCTCTGCAGAATCTAACCTCCATTCATAAATGCACAAAATCTTTCTTTCTCTTCTTATAGCATCAAAATAGGGCTTCCTCAAGTACCCATTTGGTAAAAACAAAGATAATTCATTTGTCAGCCTGAATTAGCTTGACTAGAGCAAATTTAGAAATTAGTGCAGACAAATGAAGAGACAGTGGAATGCATGTCAGCATAGTTTTCACAGCTRATGAGAACCTACAGTCTAAGGTACAGCTTTACCACCTGCTCAGAGGCTGGTGTTACCCCATCTTCACACTGCTGCTACCCTAAATTGTCTGAGGAGTAACACAAGCCATTTGACAAAGCCAGAGAAGCACCTCTTTGCAAAGTGGTTTGCTATTTCACTGAGGTGGACTTTAAACAAGGCTGTTGGGAAAACTGAAAATACCTGAAGAGAAGTGGAGGCCTGAGGAGAAATGGAGAGGCACAKAGAGAAAACCATATAGCTGGAGGCACTGTCGTTACTGCCATGGAACCTTGAGACTCATTGCAAGTGTCTGCACACTGCATGGGAAACAAGCTGAAGAAATTAGAGACTGCCTTTGAGCAGCTCCAGAGCTTTGGTCTCATTAGGATCACAGATATATGATGGGGTATGATTCATGAGTGGAGTGGCACAACAGATGGATGCAGGCCCTTTAGTATGGRTGGGATAGGAAGACAAGCAGGACAGGCTGAATTTAGTGCAATGGAGCAGTAAACATGCATAGAACTTTACCTTGGAGCAAMGAGCAAGCTGGTCAAGAACAGACCAACACGGGTGATGTCAAAGTAAACATCTGCTACAGACCACCTGACCCACAAACCTTCTAAAGCCTCACAAAGCCTTCTTCTAAAAACTAAAAATCAGTTGAATAGAAGAACTACAGATCTGGACTTCAAACATATCAGGTTTTAGCTTCTTCTGGAATCTGATTAGTGGGGGCACATGAAAAAATGGCCCTGTATAGCCTCTTCTGTATAGCCCAGAAAAGCTAGCTCATCTTCAAAGACAACAGTCCTTTCCAATGTGCAGAAAGTCTAGCAATCATGGGAGATGGCCAGCATAGATGAACAGGGAACACATGACTGAGCTTAAATGCAAAAATGAAATACACAGAAGGCAGAAGTGGGAAGCAGTGACCTGAGAGAACCACAGAGAATATTGCTCAAGCATACAGGTTTGAAATGAAAGCCAGAAGTTGAAACTGGAGTTGGAATTAGAAAAGAATACAAAAGGAAACAAGTGAGATTTCTGTTGGTACACATGCAGCAAACGCAAGACAGACAAAAATGTAATCTCACTTTTCAACAGGCAAGGGATCTAGTGATAAATGATGTAGAAAAGACTTAATGCCACTTCTTGTTCAATTTTTACTGACAAGATCTGCTCTGAGGCTCACCAGGTCCCTAAACCTGGCAGCAGACTGTAGGAATTAAACCATTACCCCCAGCAGAGAGAAACTGACTTAGAAATCACACGCACCAAACTTTGACACACCAAAGTCAATGTGAAGACATCAAAGCATCTATATACTGAGAGAGCTAAATGGGACCATTACAGGACTATTCTTTATATTCAAAGGCCCATGATTACTGAGAAACGTTCCTGATGATTAAAAAAGAGCAAAAATAAAAAGCCATACACATCTTGTAAAAGATAAGGCAAGAAAGTATGGACAAAATTAACTCAACTACAGAAGTATCACAGTATCATGTATCACATGAAATGAGCTTGAGGACAGTATTCAGGATCTTATCTAAAATTTATTAATCTCAGTAAATCTAAGAGTCTGGAAAAGTAATGCCAAGATCTGAATATAAGACATGGAGTCACATCCATTCTGCCACACAAAACCCAGCTCCTCCCCTTGCCTCAGATCTGAGTGTCCCCAACTGGGAACCACATGCTTTGTTCAGCATCAGACCACAGAAAAAATGAACACATGAACAACAAAGAGGTTTGAACTCAAGTTTGGATTCAAATCCAAGTTGACATCACTTGCAGAGATAATCATAACTTTAGACATTTACTTGCTCTTCACTGAAAGAGTCTCCATCTCTTCTGATGTATGCCATTACTGGGATATGTGCCACAGATGTGCTTAACCTTCATTGGTTGAATCCCACGGAGACAAAGTTAATGCTTGCCTAGATAAATTCCACATCAAATTTCCTTCCTCTGACAGTTCTTTGTACTCTATAAAGTCATAATGAAATGTTAATCCTCTGCATATTCTCAGTGCTGACAGATTTTGAACTGCAGCATGAAAATCATATGATGGACTTGAATTTCACCATGTACAAGACATTCCTCCTTTACACAGCTTTCAGTCTAGTTGGCAGCTTATTCCCTTCATGCCTAGAAAGTTTTGCATTGCTCCTTGGCTGCCTGAAYTTCTGGGCTGATTTTAGTCCAGTAGGTTGGCTTACTTATATGGGTTAATCAACTTTTTTGGAAAACTATGTAAGATGCAAATCCCAATGTTTTTCTTCTATCAGTAACACAAAGAAAAGTTGCACGGTAACTGAATCTTACAAGACTGTTATTTCCTAAAAACTACAAGAGTGTTACTTAYGTATGTAAGCAAAATTTCAAATATTTGCTAACACTTCATTAAGAAAGAAATATTAGATTGATTTAGTCATCCAAATCTTATTTTATAATTATTTTATCAATCTGTTCTTTTCTTTATGTTGCTTAGCTCAGGGTTACAATCTGCTCTACTTTCTTGACTGAAACGAGGTTTATCTTGCCTTCCCAGGGTGAAAAATAATTTGCTGCATTATATGCAGTTTACTTAAGCATCAGGATAATTTGATTCCTTGTGTTCTCATGTAAAGGTTTCCTGAGAATATGTTTAGACTCCTCTTCAGTTCTAAGCTCAGTACTATAGATCCCTCAGATTCCCTTTGAGATCTAAACATGTTTATATAGTTTGTTCAAGTTTGTTCGTACTTAATTTCTGAAATACAATGGGGACAGGTCTTCTAAAAGTCATGAATCATCTGTCAAAATCCTTAGAAGTTCATGTCTGTATTGTGATGGGAGTAACAGTATGCCTCAGCTTCAGAACAAGTAACAATACCATCTCAATGACTTTTCTTTTTTTCATCTATCATGTTGCAAGTTATGAAAATGAAGGCGTGCAGGTAATATGGTTGTGCAATACATTGTCGCCCTAGGTTTTCTTGCTTTTGAGTGCTTGTAACTTTGTACTGCAGATTCTCATGCAGCCTCATGTAAACAATGTATATTTTTAGAATGTTTACGTATTTCTCCTCTGGGAGGAGAAATGTGATTGATAGTGATGTTCACCATCCAGGTTAAAGAGGTGGCGACCTGTGTAGCCAACCTCTTAACCTTTGTACAAATGTATATACATGAAGTCAAATTTTGAATAAAAGAGAAAGTTTCCCCTGAACTCTGCTGTACCTGCTTCGTCCTTTGTGTGTCAGAAACTGCAACAATACATAAAACAGGAGAATGAAATTTCAGTGACTTCTGAGTCCATTGATGGCTTTGTCAAGAAATAATGGACTCAGGAACCTATTTTAGTTATATAATTCCTTATACCAGTCTACTTCAGAAACACTAAACTAGGTTTCTTGMATTATTTTTAGTATGAAGGACTGTATTTTTTCTTCAGCAGTTCAATCAGGCTTCAGTCCTGCCAACTCAAAGCTGCATTTCGTAGTCAAGCTAAGATTAGCTTGTATGAGGAGAAAACATTTTTAAAAAATGATGACAAAATTAGTGTGACAGCTTTAAAATATTGTTCTCTTTTCCTTTCTTCCTTCAAGAGAGAGAAAACTATTCTCTCCAAGACTTAGGAAACAAAAATACATTATCTGTGTAATACAATCATAGCTAATAAGAATTTTTCAATTATGGAACAACTCTTTACAAATATGTATTACCAAAAAACTAGTCTATGACATTGGCTTTGCAGAGAAAAGTTCTACATGCTTTGGTCAGAAGAGGGTTGCCCTCCTCCAAGAGTGAGACCCTGACCCTGGGAGCACTGTATGTGACCACTACTGCTACTTACTCCCCCTACCTCCATCATCACTTGTAGGCTATCTAGCCTTTATGTAAAGGTACAAGGATTAAACTTTGTTTTCTCATATCCCAGATCAAGCATTTGAAGAAAAATAAAGAAAAATAAAGAACCCTATCACATATTGAAATGTACAGTTAATTCAACATGTAATCCTCACCCATCCTCTTGCAGAGATCCTGTGGAGACAGAGCAGCACAGAACAAAAATCATTGCCAGATCAGTCAATTGAAGCAACGGTTTCTTTTTAAACCTCACTCCTGTCATATATTTTGGATAGAGGAGACAAAAGAATTCTGTTAAACATAGCTGTTTCTTTGAGTTACCATGTGGTCTATCATGGCAATCAGTTTCTGTGTCAAACTATATGCTGCATCTTCACCACTCTGTCAAGGTTTGAAGACAAGATTTAGCAAGTACTAGCTCTCTGGCTGTTTTCTGGAAGACACGCTGCCCCCAGGGAATTTTCATTTAACCTATTGCAAGGCTTCACTCCAGGCTCTGCTAAGGAGCATGGTGTGGAGCATAACTTATGGAAATGAGGATTTGACCTTTAACATGTAATCACAATTTTAATAAGTGGTTTCACCTCAGACATACAATGACAAGCATTTTGATTSCAACAAACTTGCTTGTAGTCAATTCAGAAACCTTGAACTGTGTTCCTTAATTATGATGGGGGATATTTTGTTTGGTTTTGGTTTGGTTTKGTTTGTTTGTTTGTTTGTTTTKKTTKKTTTKKTTKGRWTTTTTTTTACATTTTATTGTAGTTACCTAGTGGAAACAGTTTTTTAGCTAGACCTGAAATCTATTCAGATGGGAAACATTATGCATTCTGACAGGGAGTTCTGCAATTAGCCTTACTTCATTCTTGCAGATTAGCACTGAAAATAAGCTAGAACTTCTACCTCTCAGTAACCTTTTTATGGTAAAGAACTGGAATGTGAGCAGGGAGGAAATATCCAATGTCTCTCATTAATTAATATATTTTGTCACTCTAAATTGTTGTATATTATTTCACACATCAACTAAAGAAATTTATACACTGCTATCATTATTCAGGCTCACGTGACTCTCATCAGTTCAGTTTTTATGGAGACTCTTGTTGAGATTTTTCTGAGGTCAGTTTTGGTAGCTATGCTATTTATGACAATGACACATGGGAAGTAATAAAATAAACCTGCATAATAAAAAGACAAAATTTCACTTGTGCAGTAATGTAATCCTGGAGAAAAAACCTGTATTTTTAGCTGATTATTCTTTTAAACAAAAGCTATTTTAAAAATAATTGTTCTAATTATAGAATTTATGGATAGAAGAATCAAAAAAGATATCTTATTAAATCATAGTTATAATGAGCAGAAGATATTAAAATTCCATAAACTGTTATTTGAACTTTAATAAAAACCCAAATTAAAAATTAAAATGTAAAACATCARTGTAAGCAGAGGCTTACTATTTCAGTGTGAGAGATTACAAGGTACCCATGGATCTTCTATGCATGCCAGAGCCAATCTAACCAAAAGAACTCAGGAACTATTTCCAGAAACTAAGAGTATTGCCTAGCTTCTGCAATGGACCTGATGCAGGGGATCTAGCCATGCATGCCCTTTGTAAACACTGGAGATAATGACATTTCAATGAATTACATGAAAGCAAAGTGTTCCTTCACAAAGAAAGAAACCAGCTCCAGACACAACAGGTCAGGATTATCTCACCAGATACATATACTGTAAAACTACCAGCTAATTTAACTATGGAGAATTACAACTTCCTCCATTGAYGTTGGTCCTATGTACCAAAAGGTACATAGTTGGTCCTATGTACAAAAAGATCAAGGGTACAGGAGAAAAACATAAAAACACATATCTGAATTACATGGTCAAGTTTGTRCTGGGTGGAATGAAAGTAAATTTTTTGTAAAAGTATAATGAAACACTGTATTTAAAAAAAAMCCCTAGGATTTAATACAACTTTCCAAAAGTAGAAATTGAATTAACAAATATTAGATAACTTGTCCATCTACTTGTCTACAGGGATGTAGTGTATACCAACTACTGCAAAATTTATTGTTTAAATTCTTATTTCAACAGCGTACAAAGCAAAATAATATATTTACTGTCTCTGAGGGACATCTGAAGCTCAGTTATCAAATTTCTTAAATTAAAAAACCTGGCAACATATAAAACTTAGTCTTGATGCCTTGGATGAGAAAACACCTTCAAATAGAATCTACTGGATTATAAGCAGGCATGTTAAACATTATTGCCTTAAGTTAATATAATCTAAGAAAAAAATGCAATTCATATATTTATATGAGKCTTAGAAGCTGGAATATACTGAATAGATTGTATGAAGTTTTTTGTCATGTTTCACTGCATTTGCCTCACACAACTGGCTTGACCTAATTTCTGACAAACTCGTATTTGAAATGTAATTGTTCTACAAGGCAAATCATCAGGCCTTTGAATCATTATTCAGGCACAACAAAACCTCTGCACTTCTAATTTGCCCAAGAGAAAGAGTACARAGTTTCAAGCACTCAAAAAAGTACTTTAAATGTAGTGAAAATGTAAAAGCGAAGGTAGGATAATAGGAAAAATCWCAAAAGCTTGATTAAAAAACTTGCTTAATAATGCTTACCTTTAAACCATATATATCTAGCACACTAGCTACCTGAGATTTTTATCACCAGCTAATTTGATCATGTTTGAATGATTTTCAATAAAGAAATGGTTTAACAGCAGCAAAGGCTGCACAGATCATAGTCATTGCCCCTTCTKTGTGAAGAGAATTAACATCAATAAAAATGCCTCTTTCAAAATTGTGCTCTACCTCATGTTAATCATCACATTTTCAATGGCTTTATACTTTTCACTTATAGTCTGTATCCTGAAGACTGAAACATTTTGTAAGAATTCATCTGCTTTCAAGAAGAAATCATAAAAGTACCTAAGAGAGGTACTGTGCTTTTCATCCACCCTTCCCAGAGATGCTGCCTTCTAAACCAGCCTGTTTTACCACTCAATGTACCTTTCCCTGATCCCCTCTGACATCATGCCTTGATGCCCTTGAGGATCTAAAACATCATCATTATTTGAAGAGGTRTTATTTTCCTCTTTCCTTCTCTAGTCAGAGTGTCTGGAGTAATKTCAAGACTGTAAAGAAGTCCAGAATTATAGGGGTCTAACATAAAACTTATGGCACTTATTTTACACTCTAGGATTTGGTATTGGGGGTGTGTGGATCCTCTTTTCTAATGGGTACTGATCTATCACAGCAGGGATAGAGGATAGAACAGGGCAGTTCAGCCTTTCTGTCYATAAAGAAACACAGGATTATTTAAAGGCCTGCAGAAGACAATTAGCCTTTCGTTGTGATCTCTTTCTCTTTTAAAGGAATCTACTCACTAGATGCAGTCTTTTACATATGACATGACACAGACATATGCAGACATAAGTATTTTTCAGGTGGATACATATGCATTCACAGGAACACTGTACACAATTTAAATATTTATATTTTGCCACAAATACTGCTAGGATTTGTCTATGTTTGAGCCATTGTTCTTACTATATCCTTTAGGAACAGCTGCAATTATCCAATGTACCAACTTGCAAACAGCTGAGCCCTTAAAATATTTACAGTATAGAATAAATATGTTTTCAATACTCCATTCCTTTTACCAGAAATCTCACTGTRATTCTATTGTATTATCCAGACACAAAACTGGTGGAAAAGAATCAAGCTGTATACCTGTGACCTAGAAACACAACACTGCAAAACACTTTCCTTTAAAAGCATTCTTCACTTTTACATCCATTGAAATATAACAAAATGAAGTGTTATTTGGTCAAGCAAACCTTTTTTCCTCCATGAAACATTTGTTGTTTTATCCTATTTGTAGAATGTGAATATATTTAGGGAGTCTTTGTACCTACCAACCCCTGGAAGAAAAAGAAAGATTTCTGCCTATTTGGAAAGCAAATTTATATTGAACAAAAATATTCCAAATCTTCAGCATAATATCAAAAAGTGATAAAAGAAATTTCATAGTTATAACGTCAACTTTTATGAGTCAGAATTACAACATGAAATACACTGAATCCAATTCAGGAAAAATACACCAAAGTAGTTTACACATTTACACTGTGCTCTTGATTTGGATGATTAAAATGATCATAAGTTATGATCAAAATGCCATAGTTTTTCTCCATCATCACCTCCTTTCATGGCACATCATAAGTTTATTGAATTCTTTAGCCATATCAGAGTCTAAAATTTAAGCAATGAGATACTGATCAATACCTTGTGTTATGTGTTCCATTTCCAGTGGCCAACTACACATTCTTATTGATGGAACAGATTACCTTGACTTCACAATTCTGTTCTATTTTCAAGTTTAACATTTCTAATCTATTTTGTGTTTTATATGTAACCTTTTTCTTTTTTTCCTATTCTTCAGTTTGTCTTTATATAAATCACTGCCTTACCTTTACTTCATTTAGAGCAGATCTATTTTTTTTCTGGGACCCCAGCAAAGGAGATGAACCACTGCTATTTTCATTTTACAGATGGAAAAATAAAAGAACCTGCCTGAAACTACAAAGTAAGCTGGTAACACTGTATGGATTGCCTCCTAGCTGTGTGATATAGGCTCCAGTCCCTCAGTGATACTAATTTTATTTGAATGGTCACTGCCAAGCAACAGTCCTGAGAGCAGGAAATTATGACCTGTCAGCTGTGACCACCAGACAAACCCAAATGTATCAGAGTACAAGTAAAAGACCATTCAYGTTGTTATAAATGGAGACCACCACAGAAAAAGAATGCTTGTTGTGCATTGTAAATCACACAGCTGTACAGGCTGGGACAGACAAAACTTGAAATATGTGTGGAATTGGTAGTTTCTGGATAACTTTAATTAAACTCGTAAGTGCAGCTGACCCAGATTTTTACAGTTGCATTCAATGATTTGTCACAGATTTATAATTTTGGTTTTACAGTTTTATTCTTGCTCAAGGGTTACAATGAAAAGATCCCAGTTAGGAATCTATAATGCAGCCAGTTCTAAAGACATTTTATAATTCTCATATATTAAATGATCTGAAAGACTGGGGGTTTGATTGATACCTTAGAGACTGAATTGCAAATTATCTTCATTYTCTATGGTGGATATGTCTTACATACTTATGATAGCACTGAAAAATGGAAAAGTACATGAACTTGAGGAATAATAGTTTTAAGATCTTTCGCACATTGTATCACCTTCCTGTTTCATTGTCAAAGCCTGCAGATGTTGAGTTGGAGTCAAAGTGTAAATTTTCTTGTTTATATATTTTATGTAAACTCTAATAGTTTAACAGTTACTTCCAAGTAATATACAAAATATGCTCAAGCAACAAAATATTCRCAGTCATGAAGAATTACAATATTGGGATTTGGAGTTGGTTTTTCTTTTTCTGTTTGGTTGGTTGTAGATTTTTCTGAGAGGACCTGGACAAATAATATTGTTAAATCACTGGTAAATATAGTTCTTGGCAAATATTTTCTCTGTAAGCAATTAAAGGACAGAAGATTGTGCAGCAGTGGAATTAGTGGGTATTTTCAATTGGTTTCAAATGTGCCTTGATTTCATCCCAGGAAATTTTAAATCTGTTTAAAACACATTGAAATGAAATSTATTTAACTATATCAAACACTCATACAACTTCCTGTATAGTTGATGGAAGCATAGGGATTACAGACTTTTCTYTTTTCTTCATTCATTTTTAGAATGACCTTAGGCTGATGAGGTTCTTAGATATTTCATCTAAGGGCCTGAAGATACATTTTCCATGAAAGTGACTCACTTTACCCTCAGGAACAGAAAAGATAAAGGAGACTTGTGGATTGTCAAAGGGARGAAAGCATTTAAGTTGCTTGTTTGAAGCTTTTCTTAGAATCCTTGGAGTACTTTTGTTACTTCAAAAAACATCAACTTTAAAAAAAAAAACTTTAATAAGTTTATATTTTGTAGTTAATATTTTGTTCACATACCAGCTGATGGCTGGGCATGTGAATATGGAAATGTAGAGGACTGTTGGAATGCCAGCTGATAAAAGTGTGCTTTAAAGAAAAGAGACCACATTAACTGTGCCCTGATACTTGTGTACACAGACTGAGTGGCCACTTGGAGAGGTATCCTGGATTGAAAGCATGTTTGCAGGGATGTGTTTGGCTGAATATGCAACATTTGCTTCTTTGTGTGACAGTAGGGAATCATTTCACTTCACATAAGTCTCAAATAGAGTATAGACCAAAGTGCATGACTATTTATCCAATCTTGCTTTGCAAGAAAAAATYCCTATTTTCAGTATTTTGACCAAATCTGTGTGTTTATGTGCGTGAGCGAGGGTATTATTTCTTTGTTTTTCATAAATAAACTTCTGAAAATTCAGTTCAGTCGACAAGACTCTCTCTGGCAAAATGTATACCAGAAGCTGTGATGGTATGCCACAGGTTATGTCTACAGATGAAGTTAAACAGATATTGAAATACTTTATATATTCTTGCAGTGGTATAGGAAGGTCTTAAGCTCCAAAAGCAAATAGTGCCATAGCAGTTTTCTTTAAATTGTCATGATTTCCCTATGAAACCTCCACCGATGCCACAGTTATGATCTTGCAGTGATTTCAATCCTGCAGTGTCTGTAGTTCCTTATCTGTGGAGGAAAAGTGAGAGGAAGAAGCAGCTAATCCAAGAGAATATTTTCCCCATCCAGACAGATCACTGATTTATTTCTATGTTCTTTTACTTTGCATGACAGAGAGAAACATAGACTTGCATGGGTAAGTGGGAATCATTTAAATTTAAATATCTGAAAAATTAGATACATAAATTTTATTTTAATTTCTGAAAGAGAAATAAGTGTATCAAAATAGAAATGCATATGCCCTTGGGCACATATTTTATGAAAAATTTCATTGTCCTTTAAGAATTCACTTTTCATTGGATAAAGATGAACCAAGACCCAAGATCTTAAATATTAAAAACAAATTTCAAATTATTATRGTAGGAAAAACTAATCTTTCCCAAGAACTTCTCTTCTGACTGGCACTGATTTTCTGCCCCCTAACAAATAGCTGATAGAGCCTTCAGCTGTCTACTTGTACCATTTGCTTGTAGACCTATTATCTTTTAAGTTATCATTTTACTAGAATTGAAGAGGATGTGAGAATCAGAGGAATCTGCAAGCTGCATGCAGAAGCCAATTACGAGCAGTGGCTGCAGGATGCTGCAGGATTACTGGATAATCACTCAAGAAGAAAATTGCTCATGTGTGTTATTAATAGACTACATATACAGAAGTTAGATAAATTATACTTCCTTATTAAAAAAATCCCCCCAAACAAACAAGAAAATAATAGCCCAATCCCTAAACAGGTTATAAACTTATTTGAAGAAGGGAAAAATCCCTATGAAAAATCTTGCTGTCTTAGTAAGACCTGAGAGCTCACAATACATACAGTACAACCCATTTCATATTCAGGAAGGTGAACCTAGAAATAAAAGTTATTATAATAATATATTGCTATGTATGCTTTTCAGCTCCAGACAAGTTTAATCAGTCTTTTATTTGTATTCTTAGAAAAGACATGAATAATCAAAAAGTCAAGGAGAAATCGCAAGGGGAAACAAAAACTGAAGGTCCTAKGAGATATGCTGAAAATTACAGTTTTCTGAAAATACAGTTCAGATTTCAGTATAACAAGAATAGGAGTGAGAGATGTTCTCACTGGATAGCAGTACAGTCAGGACAAGATGCCAACTGAGTAACTTTTGAAGATAGGCTGTCTCAAGGCATTATAAATGCTGASCAGTAAAGTGATTAGTAGCAAGTCTCAATGTCATTTTCTGGTTTTACTGGGTTAAGACTGCATTTTCTGATTTCTTTTTGACCTTATTTCAAAGGTTACGAGCAAGAAGTGAACTTTGTATTCTATTGTACAGCTGAATGTTTTGTTGGTATGTTTTTATTCTTTTAAAATCCATCTGTATTTTAAAGAGAACTCATGGGTTCTCTTTATCTGATATCTGATAACCCAGATGTCTTTTTTGCATCCATTGAGTCTCTTCCAGTCAGGGATAGCACAGTAGGGGTTTGGATATTGCAGGTTCCCTCAGGGCAAGCTTTTCTATGCAAGTGAAAACTGGCTGAGCTGTATTTCTTGCTAAACCTTGTTTTGTTTCAGACTGTTGATAATATTTCTCCTAGATATAAAAGAGAAATCCCTCCCAGTGAACCTGTTCTAACAGACATCTGGTAGTTGAGAGACAGCCTGTGATATCTAGAAATATCAGAAGTTTTGCAGAGTCATCGGATATATTAGGAACATTAAAAAAAAACCAAACCAGGTAAATTGAAAGCTAGTTAAAAGATCAGAAGGTTGATAAAGATAGAATTCCAGATTGTATATTAAAAAAGGAGGCAGGGTATTAGAAAAAGAGGGTTGAAGCCAAGATAAAATATAATACCTAAAGAAAGAACAAACATAAATTTAATAGAGTTATAACCTATAAAACACACCCTAGGACAATAAATTTAATCCAATCAGATAGAAAGGGGAAGAAACTGTAGAATATGATTGTTTAAAAATACTATATGGAACAGGTTTATTACAAGTAGATTTACAAAAATAGCTTCTTGTTTCCTTAGACCTTGAGAACACATCAGTCCCTGGGGAATGTTTTGGCTTTCATGTTTGCCAACAATTCCTAAGGTAAAGAAAAATGGAAGCAAGAAATTGTGGTTTCATTCCACTCATGTTTAGGTTTACAAAAAATTTTCCATTCTTCATGACATAAAATTATATCTGAMAAAAACTAGATTCTGGTACTAGACAGGATTAAGGTGTAAAATATTGTAGAACAAGCTTTCCAAAAAACCCAACTTCTCTAGTTGAAGAAGAGACTTTGATGTAGGTATTCCAGGCAGTAGTCCTAAATACAGGGCTGATAGTTCTACCGTAATTGATAAGCAACACTAGTTTTGGCCAGAAATTACATCACTCTTAGAACTGAAAAATCATAGAATAATTTAGGTTAGAAAGAAATATGGAGGTACTCAGCCATCTCTCTGCTCAAAATACTCTAATTAAATCAAGATACTCTGGTCTGTGATAGTGGAATCTTGAATACCTTTAAGGATAGACATCCTACAATTTCTCTGGGTAACCTGTTCCAATACATGAGTCTCTTCGTAGTATTTTTTTTGTTTTGTTTTGTTTTGTTTTGTTTTGGTTTTTGTTTTTTGGTTTTTTGTTTTTTTCTTTAATGTTTAGGGAGTATTTCCCATGTTCCAACTACTACTGAACTATTATAGGAGGAGGAGTCCCAGAAGTTGGTTTCATCCCAGACTATGTTTAATCACTGTAAAATTGCATCATGTAAGTGTGAATGATCTATTTTGTTGCTTTCTCCTCTTATTTTGTTTATTAAAGCAAAAYTATTTAACATTATGTTGTTTAATTTTGACAAATCGATATTTCCTAGGGGAAAAACATTTGATTTAAAAGATTATGACCAAATCTATTCAGCATTCAGTGTATCCTCCTTTGATTAGCACTGGAATAAGAAATTATCTGAATAGCCATTAAACTGATGATTTGACGTTCTAAGAACTACTGAAGTCTTTATATAGATGATTTCTTTCCTATTGAATTTTAAAACCCAAATAGCTCCACAGGGATAATGGAAGAGCATAGATTTCAATTGAAAAACTACTGTTCTTTGTGGGTTTTTCCCTAAGAAAYAGGCAGAATTTCCTGTACACTGATATTGCTCAAGAATGGAAAGAAATACCCATGAGGGATGATTGCAGAAATAGACAGTAGCATTTAAATAAACAAACTATTTGAATTACCAGAATTTACTGTAACAATAAACATTTTCTTGTTGGTATTTTCTCTSAGGCACTGATTGTACTTGTAAGCTGAAAAATACTGATTCCTTTCTTGACATYTCATAGCCCAGAAAAGGTTCAGAAAACGTTCAGTAGTGTAGGTAAAAGAAACCAGTAGAAATTCTAATGTATCAATTTCTAATGCAACTTTATGATGTTCGCTGCATTGTGGCAAAAATATATGTAGATTTTCCAAAATACAGATTACTTTAGGACTATATTTATTAGAAATTAAAATAAATTAAGGTTAAAAAAGAGGAATAATATTTAAAATATTTTAAAAATGTTTATCAATATAAACAAGATGCATTTACTTTCAAACCTGAGGACTTCAGGATGGAAGTAAACAGTCAATTTATTTTTWTTTTATTGAAAAAGAGAACAACATGACTAAAGTGCTTTATAATATTTTCATGAGTCTTGCATTTCAGATATGGTTAGACCAAGAAAGAAGTGGTATTACACAGAAATTAGAAGAAACTTTTAATTCAAAGGTGCTACTTTTAAAAARCAATTTGCTTTATTCTTTGAAGATACAACACCATCCATGTTTCAGTATTTCAGTATTAATTCTGAATACTCAGGTATATGTTAGTGGAAAAGTGATGCATATTTCATCCAAAATCAATTTTTAGGAAGTAGAAAGGTCTAGATACTTCTTAAGACCACAAGAAGCTGAGGGTGCCCAAGAGAGTTGGCAGAACAGGTCCTCGTGTCATGACTGGAGGGATGCACTTCAATCCTAATAGACAAACAACAATATACTTTATTGACATAAAACAGTGAACTATCAAAATTCAACGGTARATGTGACAGCGGTTGAACAGGATTCCATGACAAGATAGATTGGATTGATATCTGCATAGAGGACAGGGTTGGATAAAGCAGGAAGAGCCTCCTATTGAGTCATGATGCCCAGGAAGGACTTCCCTGTGCTCTTAATTCCATCTCAGAGAGGAGTTTAGGTGTAACTGGATGCAGTCCTAGTCCTACATTTGGTCAGCAGTTTACTTCTAAATGATTATATGTACACAATCAATCCTTATATCACTCAGCTAACATTTCAAAGTTCAGCACACTATTAATCATTACCAATGATCTGTTTCAGCAAGGAACATCTCAACCTCGAGGTATAACCTTCAAAGGTGTCCTTACTCAAGGGGAGATCCTGGCATGCAGCCCACTGCTGTGCAGGAGATCTCAAGGGCTCTGGGCTGTCTGCTATTTATGGAGTAGGATGATTGATTTATAGTCATATTAGCATACTAGCAAGACATCTGGGTCACCATTCCTGACAGCCCTTGGCTGTCCTGTYGCCATCTGTCCCCCAAAACCCAGGGTGAGCTGAACAGAGCCATCATAACTCCTGCTGTTGGTTCTGGTTTGATCAGGCAGGGGGATGTGGGGGCACGAGAGTCCAGTGTCAGCCAGCACCTCCCCAGCAGGGCACAGCCAGGATCCAGCTCAGCACAGGTCCCTCAYGGTGGCAACAGAGTTCTGATTATGGGGCTCCGTGGATAGGCAAGGGAATGCCTGTTTCTGAGTAGAATTCAATGCTCTTCCAGCATAGCTCTGGAGGGGCCTGATGAGCCCATTGAGGAACCGAACTGGAGTCTTTGGACACATCGGTGTGTCTGGAAGCCTCAGGTAAGGCTGATCAGGCCTGTTAAATCTTATTAATTCCCTAACACCAGTTTTAAAATGTTAATGCATCACAATGACAATTTTGCTATTTGTTTGAAACTACTTCAATTATGATAGACTTTGAAGGCAGAAGACCCCTGAACTAGCTGAGAAAGTCAAAAGAATCATTACTCTTCACCAGCCAAGCATAAAACTGATATGAATCCCCTTATTACGTAGCAAAAAATAATAAAATACATCTGATCATTTCCCTGCTTAATAAATTTGATAAAACCTATAGAAAGTGATTTTAGGTTGATAAACAATTGCAATTTTACTCTATGATCTCCATAGAATAAAGTGTTCAGGAAATTCTAAAAAAATATAAGGAAAAAGTATAATTTAATCTTTTTTCTCTGWGTCTGGTTTCAGAACTAATCTCCAAGATCCTAGATAAGCACAATTTATTTTTTATGGAAAAAAAATAATGTTTTCTTAAAAGATTTGTTAAAATTCAGAGGATTGATCAGTTATATTATTCAGCTATATGATCAGTTTTAACTGATCAAGGGAGTCTTAAAAATCATTAACTGGGAATTAAAACTATGGGGTTTTTTTAGCCAGGGGTGCCCTTTTCCTTACTTATAATTTTCATAATTGTGACCATAATCTCAATTTTTTTGTCCTTTAGCCTTCAGAATTTTTGTGAATAAAACAAAATTTTCTTCAGTGGAAAACTTAGATAGAGGCAAGCTAATATGTTTGACAATATTTAAACAAAATAAAGTCAGGTGACTCCTTGCAGGCAAAAGTATGTTTGCAGACTTGTACTGTGAACTGCTTCAACAAGAATTCAATTTTTTTTTCTACAAAGAGTGCATTAAAAAATGTCTTTTGACCTATTATTTTTGGGGGAAGGTTAGTTAGACTGGGGAGATTATGAGTGAGGGGAGTTTTTTCAGAGAAAATGTATCTTTGTGGTCTGGGCTACTTTTACTGACAGTATCACTTGTAGGACAGAGACAAGGAAGTAAATTACTTTAGAAAAAGTTAATTTATTGGTACTGACATGGACTGTTAAAGCTGTTTAAAGCAGTTGAGCATGAAGTCATAATTGGAACATGTTCAAAAGAAAAAWRAGAAAGGAAAGAATGAGAAGAAATCTGAAGTATTTCCATTTGGGAAAATAGAGTGATATCTGACGGCATAAGTTAATAGTGACAACTTGTCAAGCTGACCAAAAAGGATGTGCATGCTGTTTGATTCCAAAGTAGATGGCATTAATAACATTAATAAAATACTTAATCTTGCTAAGTCAAGCACACAGAGGAACACAGTAGCAGATCTCAGCTGTTATCCTCTTGGTTTCTCTCTCCTGGTACTATTATATGCAACAGCTTCTTAAACTTTTCTGTGTTACTGTATCAAATATTTATGGTTTTTAAATATTTCTGAAAGGTGTATAATTCAAAAGCTAGAATTAATCATCAGTAATAATGGGAACTAGTAGATGACAACTGCCATGGTAAAACTAGAATTTTAAAGAGCTTTAAAATTTTCAGCAGAAACTTCTTAAGAAAAGAGCACAGTCTGGACATAAAAAAAAGGGCATCGAGACATGGAGAAATTAAAATCGGGATTTATTTCAACCAAAGCCTAACTTTGTCAATTATCATTATCCAAATGGTGATTTTTGTCCTCATGCTTTGGTTATCTGAAGAAGAGAATTAGCTTTGGAGACACGTGTACCTTGTCATTGACTAAGCAGATACCAAGGATAAGGTACATAACATTAAATGAAATAAATCTGATACTCAGTGTTTTTCCCTATCTACACAGGCAATCAGTGGAGTGACTGAAAAGGGATGGTTACCTTTCTTATGTGCTTTGGTGCAGAATACATCATGGATTTTGYTTTTTATTTGCAATAGTACCTGTGCATTGAAATCTTGACTGCTTCATAGAATAAGATCATTCTTAAATGGTCACAAACATGAAATTATGTATATGAAAGTCTGTCTGCCTGTAAGTCAATGAAAAAGTTTCCACAGATATCAGATTAACAAACTACTGGATAATCCCATATGTTTTAAATAACTATAGATAGACCTAGAAGGGATGTACACAGTTCTGGCTGGATATATCAAGCATTGAAAGATAAGAAATGTTTCAGACACAAAAGAAACTTTTTTACAAGTTCTGTAACTTGTGTTTTGTTCTTGCTATTATTATTCATCTGGCTTTCCTCTACACTTTTTAATCTGTCCAAGAAAACTAGTGCTAAATTAAGACTAGAAAAGCTATTTTCACTGCTTCTTGAACCAGCTGGCACCAGAAGAAAAGCCTGGCCTCTCAAGTTTTTGAGACTCAATTTTTGTGGACCTCAGGGATTCAGACAGTTCTGATAGCTCAGTTTAGTCACAGAATCACAGAATATTGTGAATTGGAAGGGACCCACAAGGATCGAGTCCAACTCTTAAGGTAACAGCCGATGCAGGGATCAAAACCACAACCTTGGTGTTACAAACACTATGTATGCATGTGAATTTAAATCAAAGCCTTTGACCTTTTCAAATTTTGCTTATTACAAACTCCTATTTATATTTGTAAATCCATTTTCTATGTACAATCAAGCAAGTGTTGCACTTTTTTGTCTTAAAATTTTTGTTAAAAATTTTAAAAAATTATGAGTTTTACCAAAACATCAATATATATACCAACTAGAAGCTCAGATAACTTWATTAATAAATAGAAAAAATTAAGAGTTTTTCCTGTTCACTTATAGACAGAGAAAAAAACACCTTCTTGTATACAAAAGTAAGCAAAAACTAAGTAGTGAAGTGACAAAAGAGCACAGAGTGATCTTTCTCAAAACAAATGCAGTTTATGAACAAAACCTCAGCACAACTGTTATCATTTCATATTTTTTATTAGAATACATAGAAAACAGTTCATAAACCTTGAGTTGACGTTTTTAAAAAGCAGTTTATAAATTGATGGAAAATGTGCCCAATTTAATGCCAGGAAATCCATTATCATACCATTCTCTAAAACTTTAATATTACTAAAAAAATTCAGGAGTTCTTTTTGAATTGTAGAATTATTAAACTTGTAAAAAGACCGTCAGAAAGCCAGCAATTACAATCTGACTGAATTCTCAATCCAAGTATCTTCTTGTAGATAATGAGACATAATGGTCTGTGATGCCAAGGTTAAACTTTCTGGTCATATCTGACAGCYACCTGTAGAAAGAAAGCAATTACAGACACCACAAGTTGAGTAGGTTAAGCTAGATCTTAAAAGAAAATACAAATTATTCTTGAAAATGAGAATTAAAGTATACTTCCTTTTTTTTAGACTGTGTTTTGACATCAGAAAATCTTGCGATCCAAAGCTGTTGATCATTTTTTACCCTGGAACACAAACATTACTTCATGGCATAAGAGTGATTCAGAATTTGAGTGATATATAAAAATGTTGGGTTTTTTTTTGTTTTCTAAATCTTAGATTCATACATTTTGATACACAAGTGCTATTACATATAAGTTGYAATTTTAGTAATTCACAATTTCATTCTCACTTCTATTCCTCTTTGAAACACTCAGTGACAAACATTCATTCAGAAAACATTTAAACTGATAATTGAGTGCAGATATATTTGGCTGGGGTTTTTTTTATAAGAAGTCTACATTAATTAAAGAAATGCTGAAGAAACCTCTGGTTTCTCATAATAAGTAACAAGCCTGAAATCCTTCAGAAGTAWTGTCTCTGATCCGGAAATCTGTAATAAACACAACCACCTCTTAGTCCACAGATAAGATCATAGTTCTTGAGAGCTGCTTCTGRTCAACAATTTTATTTTAGGCTCAGTTTAAAAACTACAACAGAATKTTAGTTCTTTTAATATTGCGGTGCTTATAGTATTTAAATTGTTTTTAAGGTTTTTGAAAGTGTATGAAACTTCTGTAGTTTTTTTCATAACAGTTTTCATCATGAGTTGTATCTAGGTAGCACAAACTTCAAATCAGCTTGTTAGGAAAGTAATCAACCTTTAAGAATATATTCCACGACAGTGTGATAAATCATTATTTTTGAATCTTATAGAGATATATTGTGTAGGCTTAGGGAGTCTAAAAAGCTTATGGACTGAGTCACATCATTAACTTTAAATGTTTTATTGAGATACTTAGGTAGCTTTTKGCTTCTTAGCAAAAATGGATAGGTACTCTGGGAAATTATGAAGCACCGATAAAATCTAAACCTCTTTCCAAATGAATTTATCTATCTCCATTGCTATCTTATAGCTGGATACTCTTCTTTCTAATGACACAGGTACTTGTGGAGTCCTCCTATCAACTGGGTGGTTTTAGGTATCAATATGGAATACAAAGATATTTATTGGTTAGCAAAATAAACAGCTATTTGGATGTTTTTTGAATGACTGAGAAATTAATTCTCAGAACCCTAGATAAAGCCAGAAGATGAGGAACACTTTTCCAAGGTTAATTGCAAAGTAAAAATGACTATTCATTGACCAAGAAAATTTAACACTAATTTTCATTTTCAAAGACRACAATGAATTATCTGAAATGGCAAAGTTTTCTAGATTTATATGATAAAATGTATCATCTTTACAAAGATTTCCTAAAGCCAAAAATTTACCTTGAAAATGTATTAAGACATAACACAGTGTGATTATTCAGACTAAAAATCAAAGTCTGCATGTCTGATTTATGATTTTTCTTTACTATGTTTTTTCATTTTTTTATAAGAATCTGGCTGCCCTCCTGACACAAAACATATGAAACTCATAACCTCTGGGTGGCTATACCCAGGGGTCTAGACACAGAAATTCAACCGGTACAGCCTCACATGTACAGTCACAACAATYTATGTCTTTTCCTGTGACAGGATTCTTCTGCCCCTTTCTAGACCTTCAGCATGTGCCTTCATACTGTCATAGGCATCGACACATGAAGAAAACACTTTATCAGCCTTACACCCATCTGCCTAAGCATTAAAAGGGATATTTGCTGTGAYTTTTCTGTCTGCTCGACCAAGCTAGCACATGGCACGACTGTAACTAGCACCAGGCTCTGTCCAAGACCTTGGAAAATTTCATGGCAACTCTGGAAGTGAGCACAGTGCACCTTTTCCATTTCACCATGTATCTTCAAGGCAATTTCATAGGAAGGAGTAGCGGCAGATATAATGAAATAATAAAATTGTATAAAAAAGCCTGGAGTTATGGAGGGCAAGTATGACCAAGCTGATTTTTGTCTTACCTAAATGATCTATTGCTCCATTGTTAACTGCAGAAATCTCAGTGATCTGACTGATGGCTAAGCTGAATGTAGTATTTCCATGTGCATAAATGAAGGAATAAGAAATTCAGTTCAGTTGTCCAGACACAGCATAATAGTGTAACTTGAGATACAATAGGATGTCCTTGCTGTATTTCAAGTGATACTGTAGAMGGGCACACATCTTTCTGTCTGTCAGCCTTGTGAAGTTGATATGTTGAACAATTAAGGGCATTTCAAGTGGCATGAGATACCTATGTGTGGATGATTGACCCAAATTAAAAATATCTGTTCTGGGGCAAGATTCTAACATGGAAGAAATTGCCATCTTCTTCATACATACGCTTTTGACCAGTCTGTAATGACTTCACCAAAATTTGATGAAAATCTTCATGGAAGGCCTTTGAGTTATCTAAATCATGGTATCAAAATTAAGCCTACATTATCCCACAGATACTTGTACCCCAGTTCTGTCACTTGAGTTGTTCTTGGAATCAATGGGTAATGTAGGAAGGGACCACTGGAGATCATCTGGTCCAACCTCCCTTCTCAAGCAGGGTCATCCTAGAGTACACGGCATGAGATTATGGTTTTTGAACATCTCCAGTGAGGCAGACCTCCACAGCCTCTCTGGACAATCCCTTCCAGAGTGCTTTCACCTACACAGAAAACAAACTCTTTCTCRGATTTAGGTGGGAATTGCTGTGCTTCAGTTTCTGTGTGTTGCTCCTTGTCCTATTGTCTGGCACGACCAAGAAGAGCCTGGCTCCCTCCTCTTGACACCCTCCCTTTAGATACCTACAGACATTGCTGAGGTGCCCTATTAGTCGTCTCTTCTTAAGCCTCAACAGGCCAAACTCCCTCAGCCTTTCCTCATAAGAGAGATGTTCCAGTCCCCTAATCATCTTTATGGYCTTCTGCTGTACCCAMTCCAGGATCTTCATGTCYCTCTTGACTGAGGARCTCAGAATTGGACACAGGACTCTGAGGCCTCACCAGGGCTGTGTAGAGAGGCAGGATCACCTCTCTCGACCTGCTAGCACTGCTCTTCTTATTACACCACAGGGTACTATTTGCCTTCTTGGCCACTAGGGCACACTGCTGGCTTATGGACAGCTTCKGGTCTGCCAGGATCCCCAGGTCCWTTTCTGCAGAGCTGTTTTCCAGCAGATCAGTACCCAGCCTGTGCTGGAGCATGGGGTTATTCTTCCTCAGTGCAGGACCCTGCATTTGTCTWTGTTGAATTTCAGACAGTTCTTCTCTGTCCATCTCTCCAGCCTGTTGAAGTCCTTCTGAAGGGTTGCACAGCCCTACGGGATATTGGCCACTCTTTCCAGCTTTATGCCATCAGCAAAATTGCTGAGGAGGAATCTGCCTCTTCATCCAAGCCACTGATGAGTAAGTTCAACAGTTCTGGGCCCAGTATTGAGCACTGGGGGACACCACTACTGATAGGCATCCAACTAAACCCTGTAACGTTGATTGCAACCCTCTGGAATCTGCTGTTCATCCAGTKCTCAATCCACTCACTCCACTCATCCAGTCCTTCCTGAGTTTTCCTACAAGGATGTTGTSAGAGACAGTGACAAAAGCTTTTCTGAGGTGGGGGTAGACAATACCCACTTCTCTCCCTTCATCTATTCAGGTAGTTTTTCCATTGTAGGGGGAAATCAGGTTGGTCAAATACGATTTACCTTTAGTGAATCCATGCTGGGTAACAAAACAGTATGCCAAATCCATTGAAAAGATCCCCATCATGTATGGAATCTGCCATCAGACTGCCCTTTTCAATTTCCTTGCAACTTTGATTGTCTCATTTCTTGCCCTACAAATACATGTGGATTCTCAATACATCTGAACTATGAGGCACATTTCTCTCCAAACTGGCTATTCCAGCCTGCACAACCTGCATGGCATATCAGCTCTTCATTGCCTCTCCGTGCTGCCTATAACTTGTGATATCAATTCTGTTATGTCAGAGCACAGAAACAAGCGGTGCATCTCAAGATATAGGCCAGTACACTCCATAGGGTTTTTTTCTGTCCAGGGAATTGGAAAAAATAGGATTAGCTGCACTGCCTCAGTGGATGCACTAACCTGGTTCCATTTATTCCACTGACTTCTTGCCGAAGGGCTGCACCCTGATAAATGAGAAGGGAACAGTGATAGAGCCCTTGCTAAAGAGGCAGAGAGATGGGGCATGTGGATGGTGAGAAGATCATTATATTGAGGGTAATTCCATAAAAGTAAGAACGACTGCTCTAAAACAATCTAAAAATAACTTTCTGTGGGACATCATCTCACATAGCACTGAAAYTATATTGGGACACCATTATTGGATTTAGCCTTTCATTTTTCATCTCTCTGGACTATGAATTTTAAGTAATATTGGGAATAAAATTTCTGATGCTCAACATTTAATACATCTGATTCTTTTCCACAGGAACAATTGTTCAAAGAACCTAAAAAATATTCCCTTTTCTCAAATGAACTTTGTGAGAATAAATTTATTAATCTATATGAAAAGCTCAGAATGTAGAGTTGGGAGCCATAAAAACGGTTTAGGAGAATCTGTTTGTTTTATTCTCTGCTTTGATAGTGTAGTTGTAAAGTCTATGACTCTAATTCTAAACTTGCTCACACACTCGTAAGTCATCCTACTTTCACAGCCACGTAGTTACTGGTGCAAATGAAGATTGGAATTAGGTGTTACCAGCTAAATAATCAGCTACTATAAACTGTTGTGGATCAATTCTACACTTCAGACACAAGCGAAGCACTATAGTTCATAACAAACAAAAAATGTGTCCTTWATCATCTTTTCTTTTAAATCACAGATAGCAAAAACTCTCATTGCTACACTCCCCTTTCCCATACTTAACCTTGATTTTATGGTATGGTACACCGTTTACATCACCATCAGAAGYTGTGCCACCATGCACTTTTTCTT
Source organism: Mixornis gularis (assembly GCA_003546035.1). NCBI lineage: Eukaryota > Metazoa > Chordata > Aves > Passeriformes > Timaliidae > Mixornis > Mixornis gularis. The sequence continues at coordinate 1,545,682 of QVAJ01000040.1, read as the reverse complement.
TCCATGTTAAACTAATGGTTACATAAATAAAGAACAAATTCCTTTTGCATCCCAAATATAAGATAACCTGAGATGCATCAATACAGTGACAAGTCTTGATTTAAAGCTATTTTAAGTCAGTGGGAATATTGCATTGATTTGAGATTAATTTTGCACCATAGCATAACATGACAAATCTAGCAGTTCAATGTGATTGCACACACTTTGAATAGCCAATAAGGTGTAGGGTAATATTTAGTAATATTTATTATGTATGTGGTGGCAGCAAGGACTGACACTACCTTTGATGGAATCTTGGAATTGCTATCAATTTACTATGAAGCAAATATTGTTGTCTGTAATCTCACTATAGAATAGTAACTCTCTACTGATAATTTTATTATTGCTTAATGGAAAACTCAACATTTAGACATGAAAAATATACTTAACTGACTTAAGATAAATATAATTTAAACTTGAATTTCCTTATTTTACAACAACATGGGCACTCACTTGTAAAATATATACTTTCCAGTGACTGTGATCTTCACAGATATTGCATTCTGTGACACTTATTTGCTTTTCTGATTAGACCATGTCTGTAAAGAGCACTTTGGTGGTACTTTAGAGAACAAAAAACCCCAAATAAATCAGTGAACTAGCAACAACTCGTCAGTGAGATATAATAATAGAATCAGAATGGTAGCAGTATTTCTGCCCAATTACAGTAGGTATCTCATAGTTCAGCCTCTATCTGTGGGAAATATATAAAGACTTTTAGTTTGTGTTTTGTTCCCTTAATTCTTTGGAAATATACCATGAGTAAGATATTTCGGTATGCTATGCAGTGCAAATAACAGTAACGCTAAATTCATTAAGGTGGAATGTCTTAAGTGTGAGAAACTTTGGGTGTTCAAGATACTAAGGAAGCTAAAATTCATTATATTCACAATATTTTTTTTTAAATTATTGTTTTCCTTTTGATGTCTACCTGGGCAAAGTGAAATTTCAAGTTAATGAGCTTCAAGATTGTCCTTCCAGTAAAATTATTCTTAACACTTCTTATCATTTCTATGCATGAAAGTGTAACTCCCTTTTCTCTATCCTATGCCTTTACTTCTTTCTCCACTACATGCCAGTAGAAATTGAAGTAATATATTTGAGTTCTTTCACACAATGGAAGACATTGTATTCACACCTCCATAAAAACTGAAAATGAGAAGAGTGTGTAGTAATCACCAGACATCTTTACTAAAATAAAGCTCATATTTTATAAATATTTTGAAAAAGCAGAATTTTTCAAGTCTCTGAAAGAAATGACGAAACTACTAATGGTTCAAGTTTGTACATGTTCAAATTTAAATGTTTTCTCTAAGCCCTGTTGCATATCCAAGATGAGATTTTGGATCCCTATCTGTATCTAGCCTTTCTGTATGGGCCAGTGTCTTTTCTCATGTTGTATTTCAATATGCTGATTCTTTCTGTATCTTGCTGTCTTACTTAATTCCTTCTGTTTTTACAGATCCTAGACACCCGAGACATCTTCTGGATTTCACATTACATGTCAATTATAACAATGTTGCCACATTTTGTTGTTCAAAGTACTTATGTCATGGGTTTTTCTCTCTTTAGCCAATTTTTTAAAATACTTAACCTTCAAATAATTTTCAGTCCTTCAATACAGAAATATCAATGTTAATAAACCATCTGCTTTATTTTCTGAATGTTGCCTGCATTTCTGAGCATCAATAATTTAAGCCACAAGAGATATTATAAAAAAAAGTTCCATTCTCCATAAGATGAAACTTGAAATTTGTTATGTATTGCCATTTTAGTCATTCTGTAACTGCCAACCCAGAAATACAGTCAGTTCCACTGACTGGAGGGAGWGTATAGATGTCTATGTTGTGTGTAGACAACTAGGTATGCATATATATGAAGTTGAACCTGAATCCCACATCAATCACAAAGTATAAATTATTTACTCATGCAGTTCCGTTTCTCAAAGCCAGTATTTTCAGGAATTATTCTAAAAAGATAGTCAATAAAAACAGAGAATGAAAGTAAGCAAACTGCAAAAATGAAACTAAAGAAATGCTAAGATTAGTACCTACCCAGAATAGATTAAGCTTCATTTTTTCCACACTGGCATCTTCTTTGGAATTAGGAATTCTGGAAGACAGTATGACCATAAAAGAAAATTCATAGCAAAATAGGCTATTTTTTGTAGGTATAATCCATCATTCCTACAGGTGATTATGTCCAAGGCAGCATACAYCTTCACCAGTTAACAGAAACAACAGGCAGATTAAAAAAAAAAATGCTGGTCTCTAGTCCCTGGTCCCTGTTGAAAGAATAATCTTTCACAGGGAMATTTTCAGTGAATAACAAGCCAGAATAAGCAGGTAAAAAAAAGATTWAAAAAGAGATAAAATATATCACAATATCATTAGAGAGATCACCTGATGTAATTGAGACAAGACCAAAAAAACCCAAAACGTTAGGAAGTGAGAAAGTATAAAAACTGAGGGCTGAAAATAATAAGCACCTGAATGAGGGAATATTTTGAAGGTTTGCATATAAGCTGTCAGTTTCTATAAAGACTGTTCAATTATACTTTCAAAAGATAAACCATGAAAGCAGATGTATTCATCTATATTAGTAGAAATATGCAAAGTCAACACTGGTACTTGATGATCTTTACTTGACTCATCTGCCCACAGAAAAACAAAAAGATGAAAAGATCTTGCCAAAGATGAAAAAATCTTCCCAGTTGGTAGAGAAGACGGCTCATTTAGAAAATGTCTCATCTCAGAAATTTTAGACTTTATTACTAAATCTAGAACTGAGCGTAGCATGTTGATCAAACAAGAAAAGCAGTGATTGTTTAATGATGTTTTGAATTCATAAAGGGCAAAAAAGCCCTTTCAAGTGGATTTGAAGAKCAGGATAGAATGAATGCATTTGGGAAAGACAGACACTCTTAAGAAATGCATGGCTGTTCCATGTCTGTTTCTCACTGTTGGTTCCATTCACAAAGGAGTGAGCCTTCAGGCATTCGAATGYTTCACAGTAATTATTCCCGAATGTTTGGTATTTATGAAAAATGCAATTTACTCTAGGGGATGCTTCACTAGCTTCACTACAAAGGCAAGTCACAACAGTACATTCAAACATTGCTATAATTATCAGCATATCACTGATTCTTGTTTGTCACAGGCTGGGCTTTTCTTAAAAAAAACTTGCTCAAGGCTGAAATTTAGCATCAGGACCAAACTGGGAATTTTTCCCCACATTGAAGAAAGCTGATCTTATTTGAAAATTCAAGGATAAGCTCAGAGCTGCCTCTTTGAAGATGAACACTAGATCCAGCCCACACTATCTTTTAATGTCACCACTTCAATATACCAACTCTGATATAATGCCCAATAGTTAAGAGGCAAAGTACTTGTGTAGCTGCTTCAGAAAACACTACAGAAAATGGATTTCATCATGAATAATACAAGCCTAGACAGTAGGCAGCCTTCCCATGGAAAGCCTAAAGCCTTCTCAAGAATTGCATAAGCTGCTGTTGTTGCAAAGTGATGAAGGGAAGGAGACAGACCCATGTGCAAGCAGCAAATGAGTTTGGTCTGGCAAGGGTCTGCATGCCTTTCAGTGGGTATTATTCCTTGATTTGTATGGAGGAGCTCAATGGAGACAACTCAATATCACACATATCTAAAGGGAGTCAGCACTGTAACACTGTAGTTACATCACAGAGTCACAAATATTTTGTCTGATAGTTTTTACTTACAGAAACAAGTTTTTATCTGAAGATTCACGTAAGAAATTTGCTAAGCTATTCCTGCTCCTAAACAGTAAGCCTTACTCAACAGAGAATAAAGCAAGTTGGATAAAATTTGCTTCTTGCATGATGTAATTAACATTGAGCACTAGTGTCTTCAAAGAATTTTTCCTTTCTTTTGTAACACTGGGGAAATAAAATATTGATTTAAGGGGAGGGGTGGCTATTAAGCATTGCAATTACTTCACACAGTAGTTCAGTTTAACAGATGGAAGAAGTTTAGTCCCACATGCTAGAATCTAAAACCTTAAGAATTAAAGAGAAAAGTTCTTTCATAGGAATATTTTGTTAATTCAAATGAATTTAGTTCACAGAGGTCTCCTTGTGAACTCCTKGTGTTTGTCTTGTGTCGTTTACACCTTTGAATTCAATGTCCTAGAACTTTAAAGATCAAATATATTTGGTAGGCCTTAGATAAAAGAATTATCTTTTGAAGATGATTTTGTCAGGTCATCCAGATTGTAATTGAGAAGYCTGAGAGAGGATCTTACCACTGAAGGGGAGGGAATGAAGAGTACGGAGTCATCCTCTTCTCGGTTGTGCCAGGCAATAGGACAAGCAGAAGCTGCCACCACCAAAGTCACCCCTCCCTCAATGAGCCTCCTGAYTGGGACTTTACCTAAAGGAACTTGAGATAACATCCAGGTGACACTGTTGTCCAATTATCTCAGGTCTAGGAAGAAGTAAACTAGGCTGAGAGAGAAGAATGCATCCTCAGGAAAACCAAACCCAGGAGCTGTCCTGAAAATCAGCTCTGGCARGGTTAGAGGTGGGGGAGGGCACAGCCCACAGGCTCGTCTGCTGAGCTCACATTTGCACACACTCCCCCCACAACAAAAGGGGGAGGAGGAGAGTTTTGGGGTGAAACCCCTGATCAGAGGGAGTTAAAAGCCACCCCACCCTCCCTCACACAAACTGGCTCATTTGCAAACCCCCCATTCTAGGAAGGCCCCATCCACAGGACATTCACATGAGCCCAGCTCAGGGGGTGTCATCATTCGCCAAAGATCCCCAAAGTGCTCCTCAGGCTCATTGCTGGGGCCTTGCAGCAGAGCACTGCACGTAATGCAAAGTGATGCAACAGATCTAGAGTCTGCTGCAAGAGACTGTGTCCARCTGCACTGAGCATTCCCAGCTGGCCTAAACATAGAATAATCCATTGAACTCTATGTTTTTCAGGACCATCATCACCAAGAAGACCAGGGGAAGAGGATCAATGGGTTGCCATTGGGATCCACAGAGTGGTGATACTTYCTATTTAATCTGTCTCACTGTCATTTTCTTTCCCACCCTTCCATGTTCTATTTCYTTCTATCTCTCTACCTCACATTTACTGTTACATAAAATCCATTCTATTGACTTTGGAATATGGTCTCGTTTGCACCCTAAYTTAGGCAGAATCAACTTCCTTATAATTTTCATAACCAGATCATAACAACATGTCAGCAAACACATTTGAACAGAGGCAACAACAATGCAAAAAATGAAGATTCAAAAGGTGTTAAGCTCCAAATCAGTTTAAATTGAAAATGCTATGTAGGGAATAAAACTGGGTAACAGTATGGCAACTAATTTTAGAGACAAGGTTTTTGGCTTTTCAGTCCATTTATAAAGTATTCATATATACTTCAGTCATACATATATATCTAGCCCTAACACTTAAGCAGCTAAAAAAACTCTTTTTTTCCTTGAATAGAGACTCTTACGGAAATGTGATTTTTTTGACACTCCACAGTCAGCGTCAACTTTGCTTTTAACCTGTTTTCTAGAGTGGGACTCCTTCGTCCTGACTGCTGTTAGAGATGCAAGAGACTGTTCTGCAGTGTCAATAAGGTGAGTTGAGGACAGACTGTGGACACACTGTTTTGGCTKTAAATCTGGTTGTTTGCTCTCTTTAGACTTCATTCAAACTCCTTGAGGACTTTTTTTCTTGGCAGCCATTCACAGAATTATAAACAGGCAATATACATTCATTTTAATGGACATGGTCTACTTTTACACACAGCCTTTCAACCTCCTGTTTGCAATCACCTGTTGGAAGCTCAAAAGTAGAACAGTTCTATGACTTTTTTTCCTGCTTAAATGAAAAAAAAAAAATCCCAGGCATATACAACTTGTTCTGACCTAAGTTCTATTATTTATGTAGAGTAACACAAGTAAAATCTGCCAAAGTATAGCCCTAAAATATTTTTTTCTAACTTGCTGTTGTTTGGCTAAAGACTCCTCAGTTACTGTACTGGAACTGGAAAAGATGGAGTGAATTTTCTTCATAGCAGCAGCATGTTGTGTCTTTAATTTTTGGTTAAACCAGTGTTGATAACACACCAAYGTTTTGGCTATTGCTAACGGTTCAACACAATATTAAGATTTTCTTTTTTCCCACTCTGACCGTGCACTGAGTAGGTTAGGATACATATGAGGCTGGGAGGAGACACAGGCAGGACAGGTGACCCCAACTGTCCAAAGGGATGTTATATACCACATCATGTCACTCTCAGCAATAAGAACTGGGGGAACGTATTGTGGGTGGTTGTGGTGTGGTTTTGGGTTTACCAGTTTCTGTATGCATCTGTTCTTTGTTTTACAATGGTTTGTCCCATGTAACCCATGTTAAACCCTTCTTGGTTTCTCCCGAGTGACTGTCCAGTGTCAATCACAATTATGGGTCCTGTCCATCACTTTACAGCCTCGCCCTGATGTCTGGAAGATTCTAGTGAAGACGTCGAGTGATTGGCAGAGTCTCCGGTTCTTCCCCCCCTTAATGTATTGATTGGTTCTATTGATGGTCCCTTATGTTCTGGGTCACTCCCCCCACCTTCTGGATTGGTTCCAGGCTGTTCTCTTCCCGTTTCCCCACCCCAATACTTAAGGTGTGGTACAGAGAGAAGAAGCCCCTTTTGTTGGCTCTCTCTGGGTGTGTCCGAGTCCTGCATGGGCTTAATAAAATCCCAGCTGAATTTCTCACAAGAGCCCTCCCTTTTTCCTCACCACYGTTCACGCTTCTGCTGAAGGCAAGAACCCACAAGATTGGGAGCTATCTCAGCATACCCAACCGTTCCGATACTGCRGTGTCAGTGCTTGAGCTAGCCAGAAACGGGACGTGAGTTCCCTGAGAGCAGCACTGCACCACCGCAGGAAAGGAGGAGGAATGGGAAATATTCAGAGTGATGCCATTTGTCTTCCCAAGTAGTTATCATGTGTGCTGAGGCCCTGCTTTACAGGAGGTGATAGGAAAATGCCCATGGGTGGGAAGTACTGAATGAGTTCCTAATTTTACTTGGCTTGTGCATGCAGTTTTGCTTCACATTTTCAACTGTCTTTATCCTGACCTGAGGTTTTTTTCATTTTTGCTCTTCTGATTCTTTTGCTCTTCTTCTTGCTCTTCATTCTTGTTCTTCTGACTCATTCTGCTAGAGAGGAGTGACAGAGTGACTAGGTTAGTTGCTGGCTGGAATCACAGTTACTTTGTACAATCTGCACAATTTTTATTGCCACAGAAGATGGATTTTGAAGCACACTGTTTCAGTAATATACCTCTGTCTGAAAACAAGTACAGTGATTAGAGCACAAGGCTCTTTCATTGCATCAAGCCCTTATCCAAACAGTTTCCTAGCTCTGACCTGGCATTTATTTAAAAAATATAACATTGTATTACAGCAGCACATTAAGTTTTATAAAGCAGAAGACATGTAACCGAAAAACATATTAAGTCATAAAATCAATATTGCTTATCATGTAAATTAGTAGCTAACAAATTTAGCACTTGTCCTCTTTAAAAATTCATTTAATATTTTGCAAAAAACATTCTACTGCTGTGGTATTAATAAGTGAAATCTAGTTGAACATGTTTTGTATGTGTCTGAAAACTTCCAAATGCTTCAGTCATAGATTGTGTGTTTAAATGAGCATTGCCCTCAGACTGTCTACAGCTAAAATATTAAGWGTGATACTTACAACAGTGGTAGATTTAGATGTGGGCAAGAATTGATTTTCTATTCTTAAAAGGATTTGCTGTTACTCATCTGGAAGTTTGAAGGTGTCAAAACAGCACATTTCAAGTCTGATATTTTCTCTTTCAAAATAGATGAAGTTGGTCTTTTCCCTTCCACCCTTTTGTTCCTTGCCTTCAARTTCATTAATTTTTATTCTCAACAAAACAAAAATGTTTCAAAAATGTGTGAAGTGTTCTATGCAGCATTCCTCTTGGCCCRTCCTTCAAGTTCAGGGCTGAATACTTAGCAACTCTCAAGATGAATAGAGTATGTGCACTTGCAAACCTACCATATGGTCCCTTTAGCTGAGGCTCATTCATCCAAAGCTGTCCTTTGGATGAAGGTACTAACTTTTTATCCACTCGATTAACTGAGAGTTTATGTATTTCCCTCTGCATCCATAATTATCTGAACAGCAGTATGATCTAGATTTTAGACMAGTGTCACAAGAGCCTAAGAAACTCATAAAAAAAAGAGTGTTTTTTCTTTAATGTTATGAACCTAATTATAGGCAGAATCACTGTMCTGGAGCCACTGTTGTATTTTATATCAGTGCCATACAAAAGTGTTCTGCTTATTCCCGAAYTGACAAAACAAATGGATGTCTCACAGGGTCAAATAATATCAGTTCTCTACAATTTCTGTGAAYTCCAAACATGCAAAATATGTCCCTCCTATGTCAATTTGTAAGTGAAAAATCAGCTTTTTTTGTTCTTTCTACGGGAGATTTTTGATAAGGCATTTTAAAAGAGTAAGGTACAGGACCCATGGCAGATGCTAAAGATGATGCCAGCTAGCTCTAGACATCATGTTATCTGTCCCCATTTGAGACAGACACTTGAGACCTCYTTTATTCAGTGCAGAGAATCAAGCAAACTGAAGAGCAATTCTCATCAGGATTTTGAAGAAATAGATCACAACCTGAAAGCTGTTATTTTTCTCAGTTGACCACACAGGGAATTGGGCTGAGTAGCTCGATGCATACATTATTAACATCTACATCTGGTCAGAGGTAACTCAAATTCAGTAACTTTTGCATCATCTGAGAAGCAGCTATCCATGCTGTAGCTAAATCATGCCAGAGGTGCAAAAAATTTCCCAGATGATCTAAGCAGGCCAGTACAAATGCTGCACAGATTGCTGTCCAGGTATAGAGCCACATGAGTGCAATGGCATCTATCCTTGGATCAGAAGATTTTAACTGCTTCCATGCTGTGCTGAGCCCTTGCCAGTGACCAAGAGCTGTTACAGCTGACTTCACACCATGCTCTGTGTCATGTCTGGAGGGYTTATTGGTTTAAATTCTGGACACAGCTTCAAATCCAAAGTGGCTCCATGCATTTGGACAGCATAGCATGTTTCATAAAACGAAAGAGACTGTTCATGAGGCTGATCCTGACCAAGTCAGCTCAGTGTGGAAACCATAGCAYTAATTCTGTTTTCAAAACTCTGTGAGGCTCCAATTAGCATTGGTAACAGAGAGTTGACTGTATTGTGATGGCATGAGTGGAAGGAATAAGCTCATGCTGAACTCAGTGCTGTCAGGACTCCACTGCATCTGGCACATGTGCTGGTTCAGGTGTCTCTTCATTCCACTGCAGGCTATGATGTAAACACCCTCAGTGGGTATATAAATGCTAGTAATTCACAAAGCAGTGTGGCAAATGGCTCTCCAAAATCCAAAAAAAGGTGAAAAGCACATAAAATACAATATTTAATTGTCTCTTGAATTTCATGTGCTATAAGTCATATTTCTTGTTTGCAAATTGCATAAAAATATTTTTATAAGTTGGTTAATCAAAACAGTATATATGTATCTGCATATCATCAGGTTTTTACCAGCCTCTSTGCCTGAAAAGATTTAAACTTATGTGGCCCTTTAATAAATCTTTGTTTTTTCCCTCACTTTACAGCTGACATGCTTGGCATGGCTTAAAAATGTGGATTTTTGCATTAATTTGTCTTTAATTTTATTTTAGTTGCTCTAAGTCAAAGAAAAAGAGGTTTTTTTTTTAAAATTTATCACAAAAAATAGCAAGTACTCCTAGGCATGATACAGTGTTAATTAATATTGATAATTAATTRTAGTAACTTATAATACTTAGTAATTTTGGTGAGTTATTCATTCAAGAAACTGAGATAAAACACTATTCAAAATTSAGAAAAAATACCCTAAAATTTCTCTGGATGGGTCAAGATTTTTCTGATCTTTTTTTAATTTTATTTTCCTATTCTTGTAAATTTGTTTGTAAATTGAATTATACCTGACAGATTATTTGAAAATATAAGCAAGATTCTGATTTATTATTCAAGATCCTACAAAAGATATTACCTTTAAAATACTATCAAAGTAGAAATAAAAAATAAATTGCACCAATGGGTGTCACCTTCAGCTGGGGTACCATGCATGATCTCCAAAATTCTTTCTCCAAAAAAATCTCAGTAATGAGAATTAGAAAATCAGTTCATTTCTTTGCACTTCTTCCTAACTTTTGTTTGAAATTAAAATATAACTTATTTCAAGAAGATTCCACTACTGTTTTACAAATAGCTTTTTGTGAATTAGTACYTTGGCCTCAGCTAGGACTATTGTACACGCTACAAATAATAGCAGTTAGAGCATTTATTAACTGTTGTCTCTTTTYTCAGAAAACTTTCACCTAGAAATTCTGTTACTATGTAATAATTTGGTTTAAAAAGCTCATTCTGGAGAATACAGCAGTATATTAGTCAGCCCAGCAGACTAGAGTTGAATACTCGGTGTGTGTTCATGTGTATCTTGCACCCACAGGTCACTTCCTGATGCATTTTTTAAGCTCAAACTTGCAGTCAGAGACCTCCCTTGGCTGCCTGATGAAAAAATCCTCTTTTGTGATGTGACTTTATTTCATTTTAAAACACCTTATTATCTGGGATAGACAGGATGATCTGGAAAAGGCACCATTGACATACATGTCTAGTACTGAACTAAAGAGTATTGTTGAACCTGTTGTAATCCTGAAATACTGTTTTGAAATCTATGCAGAGATACATGAAAGTATCAATATGTTATCTCAGATGCTGGAATCACTGCACCTGTGGTCCTGTGAAGAACCTTGATAAAGTTAAGTTAACCTCTAYGTTGCTGAATATGTATTACTGGTACTACTGCACTATTTTAGATAAGATGGAAAAAAAAATAAGCCACTTAAAAAAAAAATCACTCGATACTTAAAGCTAAACCTGTTTCAAGGGATTTATATAATGTCAGAAAATTATTTGTGCAGTTGATTTYTGAACATATTTTTCCCTCTTTTCATACATCTCTGCAGATTTGGGCTCTGCTAAGACAAGGAASAGAAATTTTGAAATATCAAAACAAAATCTGTTCACACAAGATTTCCAGCGGAGGTTGACGGTTAAGAAATGAACCTCAATATAGAAACTTTTGAAGTTTTTCCATCCTTATTGATAGTGTTATAGTGACTCTGTTGTTCCTGGTGTTGTGTCTCCTCTTTCTAAGTTCCATTTCCTTTTATTTTTTTTTCCTCTGGGACATTTAATGGAAGCTACTGCTCTTCTGACTCATCCTGAGTCTTCTGGTTCTGAGAACTGAAAAGTGTCATTATATTCAGATTCTGAAACTGAAAAAAGTACTCTGTCAAACACTGTAATTATGTAGTCTGTCAATGTCCTTTTTCAGGCTTATCTTCAGCATTAGAATTATAGATAATTTTGCCTGTTGTATATTAGCTGAAATTTTACTGCTTAACTTTCTTTCTACTTTTGAAATTCTTTGTTATTTAATAGCTGAATAGAAATGCTAATACAGATATGACTAGACAGGTCAACATTCATAATATTCGTAACACCTCTGCATCTCTCTTTCAAYTGCAGTGAAATAGTCTGGGGGAAATTTAACACATTGCATAAAATTCAAATGACAAGAATTGTCTTACTTCATGTAAAAGTTTAAAAAATGTCTATTTTTTTTCCTAGATTTAGGAAAAAAGCATCAATTTAGAGCAATTTATAATGAGACAGCCCCAAAGCAGTGTATCCTATATCTCACGTAGAAAATACTTGGCTGTTCCATGGGTGCCCTGGTCCAAATCTGCTTTGCTTAAGTGAGAGAACTTTTGCTGAGGTTTTCTTCTTCCGCATAAACRTCACAACCTCTGCCACATAGAGTTATTTTTGCACCCTCTGTTCCTATAAATATTTAATTAGCTACACAAAGTGAAGCTATTCCAGCAAGGATGATAAATTCACACATGCAGTAGAATGCACATGAAAGATTTTGTATATGCTCTAAAAGAAAGATTCTGAACTCATTTTTTCTCTAATTCAAGTGAAAACTGTGACACTTTTCCTACTTAATTATCAAGGGAAGATCTATGTTTTGTCTGGCAGGTAAGATGACTGCAATGCTGATGTTTTCCTTGAAGTTTGCATATTACTKCTTAGAAGTCATAACCTAACATTTGATATTTTATCAGAAAGTCCCAATAATGTTTAATGTTTAGTAACCATTACCTGACCATTKTTTGCCCTGGTGTAGTCTCACCTGGCTGCCTGGAACATAATTAGCAGGCCATGTGACTGTGAAGGATCTCCCTAAGTAGTGTAAGAAAACATGATGAAACTTTWTTTTTGTCTGGTTTAGATTTACAGAACATGGTATAAATGTAGGGATTAGTGACAAAAAAMCCCCTAGGACAACACCATCTGACACTTACAGTCATCTTAAAGAACATTCAATCATCTGTTACATTCTGACTGCTTCTCTTAATAGCCTGGCCACTCTTGGAAAAYAGACTTGCATGATATTTTCTCTTCTTTCTGTGGTGTGTTTAAAATCTTCATGCACGAACAACAGCCACACACTTCTAACCGGAATGATTTTCTTCTCGTAGAGCAGAAAGAAGTAGAGGAGATTCTGCAGAGTCTAGTGGCTTTTTCTTTCATTCTGCAGACACATGTAGCAACTTTAAAGGATGATATTAAATAAATAAATTTATTGTAACTATAAAAAGGTGCATAAGCTACTTCTCTGCATCTTACAATTTGAATGTAGATTAAACCTCTCAAAAACTTGCCCTTTTAGTATGAAATATTTGCTTATCTGGTTTACTTCTATGGCATGAAATCCCCCTTTTTAGATCATATACGTAATTGCASTGGACTTTGCTGAATTAATATCCCATGGGTTTGTGTATATCCAAGATGAAGGGTTCTAAGCTAGTCAACACCATATGCTTAGAAACATTTTATATCATCTGCCTTGCAGTGATCATGATAGATTTCTTAATACTTTAATACATATAAGGAGATTAGTGGAGTATTTTGATGCAGTATTTTGATCTATCGGATCTACCAGACAGAGGAGACATAGTGCAAGAAAAAATGTGATCCTCTCCTTGGTATAATTTTGGAACTTTTTTTATTAAGACTAATTGTATGCATTTCCTGTAGTGTTTGGGGTGGCTGTAATTTTTTCTTTATTCCAGCTACATATTAATAGTGATGTCCACTGTGGCACCTTGAAATGCATAACAGATATTTGAGCCAAACTTCTCTCTAGAACTATGCTGGAAATTAACCAGACCATTTATTCTGTTAGACATGGAATAAAGGATGACAGCTGCAGGTTTTGGGGCAGTTGATTTTTATTCTTCAATCTTTTCTGCTATTTAAAGAAAAAAAATAAAAATAAAAAAAAATAAAAAAAAAATCTGACTGCCAGAGTAGACCACAATTCATGACTGTAAATCTGAAAAATGAAAACAAGAATTGTGTTCTTTTCAGAACCTGCTTTCACGTGTCTAAATATTACAAATTTTAAGCTCAAATCACTCATAGCACTGAATAAGTAAATATTTAGAGTTGTTAGATGTTGAGCTTCACCTTTTTGTGCYTTCTGTCATTAAAGCTACTTGATTTATTTTTACTTGTGTCCAGTTGCATTAGTATTGAAACATGTCTTCACTAAAAGGCAAATATGTCTATTGCATTGACTTCTCTAAYCCATGTAGTTGCATGGAAGTCTTTGAGGAAGGAAAGGTCATAAACTGTTCCATGAGATGTAGAGTTTTTCCCAAATTAGGAAGTCTAGTGTTTCACTGGTACCTTCCTAACTCAGATATATATACATTCAGATCACTTACACTTAAGCAGGTAAATTAAGATAGCTATAAAGCATCTGCCAATGTAATTAAGGTTCAGAYCAGAACTTATGCTACAGCTACATTAGCACAAAAAAACATGGCTGTGTCATATATAGTGTCAGGTGTCTATACTGGGACATTTATACTCTACATTTTAGGAAAAAATACCATTCATAAATGTAATAATCTGGATAAAAAGATATTTGAACGTGGTATAAGGAAAGAAAACCAACCAAACCAACAAAAGCAAAACCTGCCATGCATTCTCTGTATTTTTTTAAGTTTATATACAGTTTTATGAATAAAATTTTATTTCTGGTAACAGTATGTGCAACATATGCCTACATTCAGCAACAGTTGCTATTAACATTAGTTATTAAAATCACCCAACTTGGATCTTAGTCCACACACACTGCACTGAAAATTTACTCCGTATATATCCATTCAAATTTTTACAGCYCTGAAAAGACTTTCTAACTGTTACTAATGGGTTTTCAATAATATTTAAATCCTTCTCTGCAGAACAAAAGCATAGGCTGTCTCCAARGCTGCAAAAATCCAAATGGATTGGAAAATTGAATAGGTTAAAATTCATTGTATCTATCCCTCTCAACTTTCTCTGTCCAGTTATWTTTTCTAAGTTTGGAAAGGAGGGTAATCTGAAATATCAAGACAAAGTATTGAAATCTGCTGTCCAAGAGGAAAAAAAAAAAAAGGAAAAAAAATCATTTCCTGTCAACGTTTTCTGCTTCATGACTAAAGGTTTTAGTGTCACATTTTCCAGGACTGACATTTCTTCTATTTAAAGGAGAATTTCTATGGTGCTGAAATAGACAAAACAATAAATGTCCTTTGTGATATTGAGACATTTAATCAACTGCACAGATTGTTTGCTGCAAGTATTGTCCTGCACCACATGCATTATTATTAACAAGAGGACAGTTTCACACATCAGCATCTTACAGAAGATGCAATTTTGGTTTTGCGAAGGTTTGGATGGAATGTGGTGTGTTTCTGTCACTCATTTCCTGACACTTTGAAATGACAGTGACATCAGGAATGTGTCTCACTCTGAATAAATGGGAAACCACATGGTCCATAAACCAGTAAGAGTAAATTTCTGATATTAGGAGAAGAACAGTCATCCTCTAGAAGTGTTATTCCCAGTGAAAYGGACACTGAAATAGAAAAGGGAAAATACACATTGGTTATTCAATGATCCTTTGTAGCAAAATAAGCCACAAGTACTTCTTTCTGAAATGCTTGGTTTAATTTCTAAATACCTTGTAGTAGGAGTTCCCAATCAATATATTTGCAACACATTTACTGTAGACATTCCTAAACTAAACATGATGGAAGTTGAAAAAACCCCAAACCCCTACACTATACRCTATATTCAATTCCGAGAATTCTGTCTCTTTTATTCAAGTCTTTCCTTAAACTAGCCAAATTTTTAGGACATCTAGCCTTTGGTAATTATAAGGAAAGGAAGTCCTAAGACAWAGAACCTGCAGTGCAAGCAATTTCCTTACAATTAGATTGAGCTAAAGCATCTCTCTGCAGTATTATTCTTTTGAACTCAAAATTGTTTTATGACTCATTCTGCTAAAGGCAAATATCARACATTTCAGAAATGTCTCACCCTARACTTTTAACCAGTAAGTGTAAGTCAAAAGCCTATTTGAGACATTCACAAGTTGATGCATGAACAGGTTATAGCAGAAGAAGTAAAGAGAGTAGAACTGCTGGACTGATAGAACCAGGAATAGAAATGACAATTGAGTAATTGTCTATTACCAAGGTCTTCAGGTCAAGATCACTCCTGACCCCACTGGAGATGTAGCCCTGAGAGTTACCTGAGGGTAAAAGGGTAGACCAGTAGGGGTRACACAGTTGTGGATGTTTGCCACTGACTGCCTGATCAGGAGGAGGAAGTGGGTGAGACATTCTACAGACAGCTSAAAGCAGCCCCAAAGCCACAGGCACTGGCCCTTGTGGGTGAATTTRACYATCCTGACATCTACTRGAGAASCAACACAGCAAAGCACAAAGAATTCAGGAGGTTCCTGGAAAGCATTGACAACTTCATGCCAGARGAAGGAGGATCCCACGAGGAATGTTGCGCTGCCTGTTATGCTAACAAAATAGGAAGGCCTTGTTGGAAACAAGGTGAAGGTTGAAGGCAGCTGTAGCAGGGTCACAGCAGCCTTGGCTGTAGAGCCCATGAGACTRTGGAGTTCAGTAGCTGATAAGAAGGAAGCCGGCAACTTGTCAGGTTGCAACCATGYATGGTGGTTTGATCCAGGCTGGATGCCAAATACCCTCAAAAGCTACTCTTTCACTTCCATCACAACTGGACAGGGTGAGAAAATATAATGAAAATATAATGGGTTAAGGGAAGGGAGAGATCACTCATTATTKTCACYGGCAAAACAGACATGAYTTGGAGAAATTAATTGAATTTATTACTATCTAAAATCAGAGCAGGAAAATGAGAAGTAAAAAAAAAAAATCTTAAAAATCTTTTGCCCACTCCACCATCCTTTCTGGGCCCTACCTTCTCTCCTGCCGGGGTACAGGGAGACAGGGAATGGGGGCTATGGTCAGTTTATCACAGCACATGATGTTGTTTTTTGCCATTGCTTTCTCCTCAAGGAGAGGAGTCCTTCCCCTGCCCARTGTGGGGTTTCTCCCATGGGAAAAAGTCCTCCATTAACTTTTCCAACATGAGTCCTTCCCACAGGCTACAGTCCTTCATTAACTTCYCCAGTGTGAGTGCCTCCCATGGTGTGCAGTCCTTCAGGAACAGCGTGCACCACTGTGGGTCCAGCATTGCCAGGAAGTTAAGGGAGGTGATCCTGCCCCTCTGCTTAATCCTAGGGAGGCCACAGGTGGAGCCCAGTGTTCAGTTCTGGGCTCCTCAGCACAGGAGGGACATGGAGCTCTTGGAGCASGTCCAGCAGAGGATAACAAACGTGATTAAGAGACAAGCATTTCTTTTATAAGGGTCTGCTCCGTCTTAAGAGATGACTGAGAGGGGGGCTCACCAATGTACGTAGGTAAGGTCGGTGGGTGTCTGGAGGATGGAGCCAGACTGTGCTGGGTGGTGTTGAGCAATAGGACAAGAGGCAACAGGCACAAACTGGTGCACAGAAGTTTCACTTGAACATGAGARAGAATTTTACTGTTCAGTGACTAAGCACTGGAACAGATTGTCCAGAGAGGTAGTGGATTCTTCCTCCCTGGAGAACTCAAGAATTGTCTGGACACAATCCTGCGCCRTGTGCTCTGGGATACCCTGCCTGAGCAGGGGGATTGGACCACATTATCCCCTGTAATCCCTTCCAATCCAACCCACTCTGTGATTCTGTGAAAGTTGTATCCATGACAGTGCCCTCAGGTTGAATCTAGTAAACGTTGTTCATTAGAGTATGAGGGCAATAGATTTGCTTAATTAGCATTTTAGATTATTTTTCCTATTTTTTTCGGTATTTTTAAAGCAAGCAATTCATTATTACAAGATGTGTTCCTGCTTTTTAGGTTTATATTTCAGTTTAAATTATAACATTTTACTATTCATAGTGAATGCTTCTACTTCAGAAGACATTTCTTTTAAATAAGAGATTTTTTTTTTTTTGTGATTATCAATACATGGATAAGGCAGTATGTTTTCATCATTATTAAAGTTAGCCAACACATCTATTTTCAGKTTTTTTTATTTTTGTTAATCTTTCTTCTTTGTACTGAAATTTTCCATGCCATGTATTTGCCTTAGGCTGGAGCATTTTGGAACATTTATATCAAGAGGAATCAGAGAAAAAGGGAAAAACATACTGTTCAAAAATATCTTCTAAGCGTTTCATGGAGAAGCTCTCAGCCAAGAAACTAATGTAAAGAAGTCCGGGGAGGAAACAATCAGTTCAGGAGTGGTTGGGACAGCAACATTAGTACTGGGTCAATATTTGTGGGAGAGTTGGGACTTTCTGATTTTTTGAAATATGCTTTTGCATGTATGTAATATCTTTAGGGTTTGTTTGCTTGGTTGTTTTGTTTGTTCTTTTTGTTTGATTGTTTCCTTTTTAATGAGTTTTCTGAAAATGCATTAAGACTGGTAATTACAGGAGTATGAAATTGCTTGAGAGAATAGACTGGTTATTTTAAGTAATTAAAGTATTTTGTTTTGTCAGCAGGACACGAGTGAGAAAAAAAATAGTATTTTGTATACCTAAATCGATAAATATCCTTAACCCAAAACAGCCAAACATGGGGTGTCAATGACTGTCATAGACAGTGACTTGAAGTTGGTTTATATGGCAGATTGATGTAACTAAACACATTAAATGGGACTGTGTTAACATTATCACAGTAAGTGTTAGCATGCTGGAATTTATTGTTCCTTAAAATATCTCTGAAGCTGCCCTGACAATATTTAAATTCAGTAAAGGTGAAAGCAAGAATGAATTATACTTTTAATTTACCAAGATACTATTCCAGGATAGTTTTCCATGGATCATGTACATATGCTATATTTCAGAAGCAGTGAAATGTATTTATATTAATTACTAGAGAACAGCAAGCTTAAAGAACACAGAAGAGTTCTTATCTGATAAAATGAAGTGGTTGATGTGATTTCATTAAAAACATAATACCAATATCAAAGTTGGATAGTAGAGACTGTATTTTAGCTAACAGAGATATATTGTCTCCTCAGTTTAGCTTTCAGATTCAGAGAGTTTTTCACTGCTTGTACAATGCCTTGATATAGAACACTGACTGGATCATGGCATTTAAGTTTCTCATATGAGAAACTGGGACTAACACAAAAAAATCAAATCTCATTCTCATTCTTATCAGATTTAGTACTAAAGTCACAATCTTTCATATTTTTATTATAGTTAATTTATAGAGCTGAAAACATTCTCTATTCTTTTGGTATCAGAACCACATATGCCTTGAAATTAATGAACCAGAGTAAAAATCAGACTATACAAGGTTAATTTAGGCTTGTCCTACTCCATGTTTTCCTGTAGTTTTATATTATGCAAATTGCAGGTGATGATGTGAAGCTGACAGAAAGCCCTAAAGTCATGAACCTGGGTCATAGCTGTGAAACAGAAATTAGAATAGCTGATGATCAGAGGAAATGACCCTACCTTGTCTTTCTCAGCAACTGAAGAAACTTTCCTTCCTTCTAATGCAGGTTTTTGGAGAGCTTCTGCTTTTATCTCCTCAATGAGATTATTTGACACATAAGCTGCTTTAGAGCTAAAAAGGAAAAAAAAAATCAGGGTCAAGATTTCCCCAGAAAGRTGGGAAAAAATGGGGGAAAAAAAAGAAGAAAGAAAGAGAAAAGAGTAAACTTTATGGTGGTTTAAACTCTCAATTGGATTCTGACTGACTGAAGTGAGGTGCTTTAATGTACTTTATTCTCTGTACAGATGATTCATTACATAATCACATTCCATTTGGAAAAAGGTACTTTAATGGTAATTATTCTGTCATTTTGCATTACCACTAACTTCACAGAGAAAAGACCCATAGGGAGAAAAAACTGCACCACAGGTCTCAAGGCTTAACAGTTCAGGGAGAAGACCTTCCATTTCACTAGAAATGTTCCTACTTTTACCAGGAAAGAACAGACCTGTACAGTTCTCTTAAATTTCACAACTCATTGAAGATATATTTACCTCATCATCTGGAGATTGGATGGGCTGCCAATAGTATTTTTAATGTGATTTTGAAAGGCTGTCCCATTTTAACCATTCTACGTAATATACTGGCATTATGTATACATGTAAAATGTAAAGCTCTAGCTATAAATCAGTGCAGTTGGTGACATTTTAAATAAATATTATTATAAATTAATATTATATACTATATAATTATTCTAATATTAAAGTATTATTAGGAATTATTCCTGATTTTTTTGTCATACCTGGAAATTTGACGTCTAAGCAGACTACTAAAATGTGGAGAAGAGCTGACAWTCTTTAAGCTAACACACTGTTCAGACCACAATGATACTGTTTTGGCTACATCTGTCATAATTAAATATTCCATTTAAATATCAAATCCTTTAAATATCAGATATCAATTTGTGTGAAAAGTGCTATAGAGACTAAGATGTGTTGATGAACCTTTTTTACAATTTGTGCCARTATTTCTCCCCCCACTTTTTCTTTAATCTCTTTTATCTCCTTCTGTTCCTTACAACCTTTAAGTAATACCCTTATCTTTTAGCTGATGATTTGAATGCTTTCTATAWCCGGCCCCTGCTTGTCAGACAGTGTGAGTGGCAAAAGTTCCACAGCAGCCAGAAAATAGCAGATATCTCAAGCCCTACTTGCACACCATTAGCAATCATGATCCCTGCCTAAGATTCTCCATCCCTGTCGTATGATCAATTCTAGAAAATTTCTTCCACTGCAAGCCTAAAACCTTTAAGGCCTTTCCTTCTSTTTTACAGACACATAATCCCTTTCCTTCATCAGCACGGAACAAGTGATTACCCTTGATGGGCTATTTCTCATCCCTGGGCCAGCTCAGGGGATGAGAGATGGTTWCAGTCTTCATGGTATGCTGCTGCTGGATGTAGAGATTAGTGGGTTGGGTGAAGTGCTGTGCTTCTGTGTGGGAAAGACAAATCTTCTGTAAGTCTGCCTTCTGCAAAACATATTTAAACAGCATTTTTATGAGCAAGGCTCATGCACTTGAACCATGCATAGGCAGGAATGAGTTAGGTGAAAATGTAGCGTGCAAGCCACATATTCTGCATTGGTTATAGCTCTTATATACRTGTCCTGGAAGTGACTCTTACTCTTGGGACTGCCTATTTCAAACTCAGAGTCTCTACCTCCATCACCTCTTTCCACAGGTGTTTARGGAGTTTTGGAACTATATAATTCAGTTCTGTGCATGCCAGAGCTCTCTGACATCCCACAACGGGTCTCTGTAGCAGGAAAGACTAGCTTTCTGTTTCACATAGATAAAAATAACCTCCCAGTACAAGCCAGGGTGCACTCACCAGACTTGCTCTAAAAGCAAAATCCCTTTCTTCCTCTCTGGTTTCTCCTCTCGTACTAGAAAGTGTCATCATCAGAATACAGCAAGGGACTGGAATCCTATTATTTGTTATTAATTATTGAAGCATAGGCTAGAAGAAATATTGTCTCACTATCTCCTTCTCCCACTGGAGTTTCCTGTCTGAGCTGTGCTACGTGCTGTAGGCTTGACATAGTTTCTCTGKCTGCTGTGCCACAGGAGAGAGAGGAGAGAGACACAGAGATCTGCAGATATGGGGAAGCAGATCTGCCACACAGCCTACTTGTGCAGTCACTGTGGGTTTGCCATGAGTGGATCTGTGTGCCAAACAGTGCAGGAGGTCTCCTGGAAGAACCAGTCAATGCATACCTCATAGCCACATGACAGAAAGCTCTGCGTTGTAGTCAGTCCTTAGGCACGCTTTAGAGCTAATTTTATTTTCWATTCTATGAACCCACAAAATATTTGGGTTGGGTTTTTTTTCCAGCTGCGGTTGGAGGAACGTTTGGAAATAATCTCCCAAATGCCTGGCAGCTCCGCAGATATTTTCCGTGAGCAAATGCATYGTTGTGTGATCTTTCTATTTTAAAAACTGATTTGTTTTGTTGCTGTCAGTCCCAGAGGGATTGTACAGACATCCTCTTTCACAGGTCATCTTATTTCTTAATGAAAACACAGGTTTCTATGTCCCTAAAGATTTCTATAGTTGAGGCATGGCTTTTATTCAGTGTACCAGTTTGTGTTTTGACATTGGGCTTGATATTCCCTGTGTACACAAAAATTTACAGCCCTCTGTACACAGCCCTCTGTACAAAAAAAATTAAGTGATTTTGTTGTCACTCTTCTGGATTTCATGCATAGAAATATTGTTCATTGAAAAAGACATCACATCAAGACCTATCTGATACTCTTATGCCAAGAGATGTTTTATTTCCTGTGAGCAATTATGGAAGCAATAAAATTTAAGAAAAAGAGCCATGAAATTTTAGGAAAACTTACATGGCAGCAAGGTTTTTTAAAGCAGAAAAATAAAATGTTAAGTATTCCACTAGTACATGATGACGGAGCTTAATTAAAGTCGAATGGGAAAAAAAGTACATAAGGTAATGCATTTGGAGTCTACRGAGCTGCAAAGAATAGATTCAGACATGAAATAAGAGTGATTGTATCACTAGCAGCACCACCTCAGAGAAAAAATAAGCTTTAACTCAACATAGAAGTCTACCTAATTATAAGGAAACTTTTATATGATAAAGAATTAATTTTCCATGTACAAGTGCTGACAAAAAAATGGTTTGTTAGGAGACTATGCTGCAGAGTGGCTTATACCTGTGTATGAAAGTCCTGCAGTACCCCTCCTGTTGCAGGAATCAGTTGCTAAATGAATACTTGCCAAATTTTTGGCCTCAGAGATGTCTTGTGTCTTTTAAGAAGAAGCAAAGGTCATTTTTACAGAAATTTTTCATAGGTTTGAATGAAAAACTTATCAATCTTATTAAGCTTTTTTACTTAATCTGATCTTAGATCTGTTTTTGTAACTGTTCCATAGTTTACACAGTTATTTCTTCTTGTTACTAACATACCCCAATTCTCATGGGTGTAGATAAYATGTATTCAAGGGCATATTTTCACTTTTCCAAAATCCCCTGGAAATGCTGCATCCTCACATACTCTTTTGGACTAAAATATAGTCTCTGTCTACTCCCTCTTTTTAGGCCCCAGAGACTTCCATCACTTTTATTACTGAATTTAGCTACAGACTGACTCTAAACCTGGGTTTGCTCACCTGTCTTCATGGTATACTGATCTATTTCTGGATGTACCGAGAGAAACACTACTGTACTATGCAGAATTCTTCAGCACAAGATATGATGGCAAACTGATAAGAAACTTATATGTCTTCTTACTTTATCTTCTTACTTAACAGCATTCATTTTTTCCTTGAATTCTCTTTCTAACTGAGACCAGCATGGAGAAAATGAAATAAAATTTCAACTTATGACCAGAGCATATTTTAGTGTGCTTGTTCGGTTTGGTTATTCATTTCACCAGCACAGAATCACATTTCACTGAAATCTAGTTAATGGCATTATGATKTTTTATGGCAGTGAAAAAGAATCATCTCCTTTGTAATACCCACCTCCAAATTTATCACAATAAATAACCATCACAGTCTGTTACCTTTAATTCTTCACTTTTTTACAGTACACTAATCAATATTGGACTGTATTCAATCAGCTTTATGAGGTTGTATTCTTCTCTGCCTGCAGATTCCACTAATCATAAAATATATAACTTTCCTTCATATTGCTTATTTCATCTGAACTATTGTTATCACAAGATCATATTTGGGAAAAATGAATACATGCATGCAAA
>QVAJ01000040.1:1493736-1518796 GCA_003546035.1 Mixornis gularis | reverse complement strand
GTGTTTCTGAATAAAGCCAAATATTTTTATTCACAAAATGAACTTAAAACTGAGACTATTCCAAAATAAGTACACTTCATGTATACTTTTTTTGTTACAGGCAACGCTCTAAAATAAACTTCAGAGATTCATGGCCAAATATGATTCTATCTTAATTGTGACAAATTAAAAAAATCCTATGCCTTACTAAAATTATCTATCTGTCATCAGGCTTACAAGCAATTTTAACTGAAAATTACTGCATGTGGCAGCTGAATCATGTCTGAGGACAACTGATTTTAACCCAGGACTAGCACTATTGAACTATTGTTATTGTATCACATAAAAAGTTTTTACATGAGATGATAACAATGATTTCTCTTTTGAGAAATAAAACTTGCACACTGTTATTGGTCTCCATTCAGTTTAACAGCCAGGACAGTGTTCTTATACTCCAAAATGAAGGAAATAGCATTCATCATTGTTTACATATAATCAGGGTTTACTTCATAAACAAGTAAGATGTTTATTTTTATGTTTCTKATGAAAGACTGATAGTTTAGACAATGTAAACACAGATGCTGGTATGTTACCCCTACATTATTTATTGCAATATAATTTTTTTTTGAGTTTGCAACATAGAGACAATATAAAATTGATCAAAGCTATAAATGTTCATTTGAAGTTAAGATACTGCATGACAATTACAAGGGATTTTTAAAAAATGGAAAATAAAATCATGTCACTCATTAAAGTAGGAGAAAATTAGAAAATGAGATTCTATTTCAGAAAGTTAGCAGCTAATTAAGTGGCATTGTGGCCACATCCAATGCACTTTTCAAAAAGTGTCTACAAGTTTGAGTAAGACTTTGTAAACAAAAGATTGATTTTCAAATTCCATCTGAACTCATTTGTTTGTTGCCTCATGCCTTCATGTTTTTCTCTTCATGACCAAATGCATTTCATCATGAAGAAAAGCATAATGAATTTACATGAGCCACTGATGTAAAATGGAAACTTCCAGCTCATCCAGGTTTGTTGTACTGGTACATAGGAAACAGACAAATATAAAAAAATAATATTTTAATGAAATAATTTAACTGATTTAAGATTATAACTATTCATTTGTTTCCAGGAAAAGAATCAATATAAGAACAAGAGGATTAATGGTTTATTGCTCCATTTATTTGTGTATTCTTATATAGAACTTTTGAATTGTACCTTTCACAGAATCACAGAATTGTCTGGATTGGAAAGGACCACTGGAGATCATCTAGTCCAGTCCCTCTGAAAGGAGGGACATCTGAGAGCAGATTGCACAGGATTAACTCCAGGTGGGTTTTGAATATCTCTAGAGCAGACTTCACAACCTTTATGGGCAGTCTATTCCAATGCTCTGTTATCCTCAAATTCTTCCTCTTGTTCAGGTCTAACTTCCCATGGTTTTACTTGTTGCTCGTTGTCCTGTCACCAAAGATTGTCTGGCCCCATAGTCTATATAATGTATCTAAAGGTATTGACAAGATCCTCTCTCATTCATCTCTTCTCAAGGCTGAACAGACACAACTCTCAGCTGTTTCTCTCCCCTAATTATTTTCATAGCCCTTCACTGAGCTCTCTCCAGTGGCTCCTTGTCTTTGCTGTACTGAGGAGCCCAGAACTGGACACAGCACTCCAGATGTGGCCTCTCGAGGGCTAAACATAGGGGGAGAATCACCTTTTGACCTGCTGGCAGTGCTCTTCCTAATGCAGCCTAGCCTACCAGAGCCCAAGGCTACACTGCTGGCCCRTGGCTGACTTTTGTACTACTGTGATCCCCAGGTCCTTCTGTACAAAGCTGATTTCCTGTACTGGTGAATGGAGTTATTMCTCCCCAGATGCAGGATTACACACTTGCCTCTGTCAGATTCATTAGGGTCTCCAGCCTGTCCAAGTCTCACTGAATAGCAGCACAGGCTCCTGGTGTGTCAGCCACTCCACCAAGTTCTGAATCAACTGCAAACTGGCTGAAGGTGYACTCTGTCTGTCAGTCCAGGTCTTTGACAAATTGAATGGGACTAGACCTGATGCTGACCCCTACKGTATCATTGGGTACAGGCCTCCAACATAAATGTTGTTTATGGTGGCATTTAAAAATCCAAAGGAAAGCATTGCCCCAAAATGGAAGAACAAGTAGGCTGAAGCATTACTCTCTGAACAACGGAGGCTTCATAAGAAACATTACATAAATRAGTAAGTGAATAAATAAAGTAGATATAAATAAATAGGACGGGAAAGACTAATAACTACCCCTTCATGTGCAAAATTTTTATAGGTCGTCCTTGGGGATGTGCAGGACATTGTCAGATAATGTAAAGGGGTATATTGTATGAAAAGTGACAACTAAAACAGACAGAACAATTGTGTGTATGAGCAAGAACAATATAGGCTAAATATTTCCTGATTCCTGCATCACAAATTTAGTAGTGGCTATGGTAAAACACGGTTATAACTTGTCAAAATCTCCTGGGTAAATTAATTGCTTTCAATGAAGTTTCTTTAGGGTATGTTTAGGRTTGGGTATTTTTTATTCTTAGTAATAAAAGTAATTTTTAAAAAAATCATCTTAAAAGTAACGATTCCCAAAAATGTCAATGCTAATTATTCTATTTTTGTTGTTTGTTGATGTTGTTATTTTCTCCTACAATTTCARTGGAGAATAATGAACTCTTCAATACCAACAAAACTAGGTAAATTGTTTCCTCATGTGTGTGCTACATACCCAGTGATGGTATAAAATGGCATCTCATGTTCTTTATTTGCTGCTTTTAAATGYATTTATGTATTTTAAATCYYATTTTTATTGCTCTTTTTGCTAGCTTTACACATTAATAAAGTTGCCATTTGACCTGCAAAGCTTCTCCAATCTTTGTCTTGATTACAGCAATTTGGGGATTTTATTGAAGTAATTTAGAGAAGTTGAGGCTATTATAACACAACTTAATATTTGCTTTAGACAGTTTATCTTTATTGCTTTAAGAAACCAGTTATCTTTTTATTCCCTAAGGGAGACATAGGAAGATGGATAAACTATCAAATATAATTACGGAAAATGCTTTTGCCTCATGCAGTGCACAARATACAGATTTTCCTATTATACAGATTTTAAAAAAAGAGTTTGATCAGAAAATTAAATACCCAGGGATATTCCTCTCTCTGTCTTCCTCTCTACCTGTTTTTCATTCCATCTCTTGGAAAACTTATGCAGAGCTGACAAGTATATCAAAATATGATGTTGTTTTTAAGTCCAGTTTGCCTAATTACTTTGCCTGAAGCTTCAGAGGGCTTGAAAGGTCATAGACCTTTTGCTAAGTCTATTCCCAGTAATGAGTTTCACCTTTTCACCTGGGAAATAAATGTGAGAATTAAAACCTGAAGTTAGTAAATACAATTAAGACTCAGAATACAAGCAGCCTAGATGGCGCTGAGACTGTTTATACCACCAGTCAGTTTAGGACATGGAGTATTAATACATCTGGAACGTTTATTYTGGCAATTTAATTTGGTATTTGTGTTTAAAGGGACCTCTTAATCATTTGCAAATATTTAAGCAGTGTCATGTAAAACCTCCAGATGGTAGTAGCAGTTGTATGTCTGATAAAAAATCATGACCGTCTTAACATAGAAATAATCTGTAGTTGCAGTACTTCTAGTTGCAGTTTCCTTTGAAAACTATTTCTAGATAGAAACTTGCATTTTCTTTTGAAAAAAAAAAACATACTCGTAGTCTTTAAAAATCTCTATGCCTTTGACAATCTCCTTTGAAGCCAATATAGGAAAGGAAAAAAGTTTTTTCTCATGTTCTTTCATGAAGTATGATTTTTTGGGTTTTTTTCCTATCTTCTCCTTTCTAAACCTAAAAGATCTTAGAGCAGCCAGTCTGCTATGCCAGAGTTGAGAAAAAAAAAACAAAAACCAAACCTAAAAAACTTGGAGTCTTGGAGTCTTGAYTGAAACCATCTGCCCTGTTCTATGCAAAACAAAGTTATACCTGTGAACTAATGAGATCCTATTTTTGTATTTGATTTCTGTCACAGACAAGGGGATGTGCATAAAATGCTAAGAAGTTCCAATATAGGAATTCAGGGTGCCTTTTTTTCTGAAGCATTGCTTTTAACTGTAGACTTTCCTCCATACTTGACAGCAGCCTAATTCTCTTTCCATTAAAGTTAATCAGAGACTTCCATTTCAATGAACGAGCTGTGGAGCAAACTGTCTGCTGGCCAAATTACATCTTCAATGAGGAGTTATCTTCTGTTACATAAATATTTTTGTTTATTCCCCTCAAGTTTTCATAACCTGATTAATGTCAGTCATCCTGCAGAACAACAGCTACAGCCTGCAAACAAAAATCTTTTGCTACAGTGATGCACATCTATAGCCTGGAGCTCTAGACTACAATTACAGGTGACAGGAGCAATACAAGTAATTATCACATACCCATCATTACCTAGACCATGGAAAAGGCCATGTTTTAACCACAATTCAACTACACAAAATTTTTATATAAACTGTACTTGCCCGAGACCTCCAAAGCAGAATCCTTACAAAGTACTAAAGTGTTTTATGCATTTGGTATGTCTTACATGGGCAGTGTGGGAGACAGCTGCATTTTTCCTTCAACTTTATGATTACAGTAGTCAAGGAAGGTAAAAACTATTCATTTCCCTGCTTGGCTTCGTCTAGAGAAGACTCTGGAATTTCCAACATGCCTGGGGAAGGACCTAAATAGACTGCAGTTCATCTCTACGGTGGTGGCATCTTTACAAAGTGTCTATAGAGCATAACTCTGTATAGGCATCTCAGTCTGGGTTGATACAGGTRGGTCCCCACCCACCAAGCTTACCATGAATTTATGGTAATGTGCAGTAGAGCAGGGATTGTGTCTAGGAGTCTGAACTAGGAAAAAATGTATACATAGTGAAGGGCTTACTTTCAGAAATTCTACACATCTGTGTGAAGATCAGAATAATATCCCACAATGTCCTGGTTTYATTTCAGAAACCTTCAAACCAGCRTTCTGYGGAAATATTTGCAATTCCCACCATTTTTATGAGAATTTTTAGTACAAGTATAAATTCAAAAGTGTAAAATGCAAAGGAATTGGAAATCATTTTGACAAACAAGAGACTGTGCACACTGAAGAGGGACAGAAACTCTATGGCTTTTTTTCTCAAAACTAATGTAGAGATAAATAATGATTTAAAAGGTATTTATCTAGAGTTTTCTTATTATAGGATATGAGTTCAGAACTCTCAAAGAGATGTCACATTCTGCATGTTGTTCTAAAAGGAGAAAGAAGGGTGAATATTCTTCCCAGATTTTTCTTACAGTTTCTGGGCTTAGGGTTTTTTTTTTGTGTAGAGAAGTGGCATATATTTTATTTTCTTTAGAATAACACATTCTGACATAGATCATATTTAACAGCTTACTGYGGGTTCTAATTCCTCCTTTCAAGTTAATGAAACATCAATAAGTGCTTCMGTGAATATGTTCTTTCTGTTGCCATCAAGGAAGGAATTTAACWGTCCCATTTCCTGGAAACATTTTCCCTCGCTATCATTTCATGCTGCCTTGGAGGTAAAAAATAATTAAATTATATTATCAGGTAAAATTGAAAAATGAAAAGTGCTAACAGTTATGTAAATAGAATAAACCACTATGCTGATCTTGGTTTATTTGCTTTAGCCCTCAGGAAGCCTATATCAACAATGAAAGCTTATTCCTTAACACTATTTCACAAAGGAAACTATGCATTCAGACTATGTCTAGCCATCCACTGTGCTTACTAGTTTCTAGATCAGTAAAGGAAACAATTTAACATTCCAGTTTGAAAAAAAGGACAAAAGAATAAAATCCCATTTATCACGTATGCTAGGAGGGCTGGGCAGAAACTGYACGATGATAATAATGCTGTTTCAGAGATTTGTTCATTTTGTGCAACGCCTGAATTAAYGAGTAAATGTCCTCTTTGGAAAAATAAGGCTTTGAAATTGTATTTTACAACTCTGGCCACATTTTTCTTCCGAACTATACTTGAAATAGAGAAGTAATTTTGATAATTCCAGTTATACAGTATCAGAATATGGCAGGAAATCAGGGATTATTTCAAAATTACTATGCACTGGTTCATTCTATTTGGTGTATTGACCACATGGCAGAATAGTTTAAACCAAAGATTCCTAGAYGAGGACACTCTGAATATTTGCAATGGGGATGCAAACCTACGCACTGTAAATATATTCCATATTTAGTGCTTAAAATCTCCTACTGTCAATCTCAYTCCTCTTCCTCACACTGAGCATCACCTGACATCATAAATAGTTATTTCTAGAGTAAAGCATATGTGAATCTTAGCCTTTTACAATGTTGCTCTCTTAGGAGCATGAGCAATTTTCAGCACCAGTTAACAAAAATAGAGATGCAACTCAGAGAACAACCAAGATACATTGATGCTCCGTGCAGGTTTATGCATCTCAGGAGAATTATTTGTGCCCTAGGAAACAGTGGTGGAGACTATATATGGCTGAAAATAAAAACCAAACCAAAACAATAGAAATCTGTCAATGCAACCAGATTCCTAACCCCTTCCRAAAAGCAGACAGCTCTTAAGTAGAYCTGTACCTAACAGATTTATTTTGAGAATAAAACAACAAGTGAAAAGAACATGTGGCAATACTGTGAGATTCCCCATCCTGGAAGGTTAGAAGTAACATTAGAGAAATTTAAAGAATAAATAAACGTTATACTTAATGGTTCTATCAAGTAGTATGCAGCTCATTCTGTCTCTACTGGCAACCTGTTGAATAGATCTGCAATTCTGGAACAAGTAGTCCAACTTCAATATTAAAATATATTTTTGGGCAGAACACCCTAAACTGAYCTATTGATATCTGTATCACTAACTCTTCTGTTTTKTAACAAGAAATTCTTCATAACTTTCAAGTTAGTTATAATTTCTGGCATGAGAAGTTAATAATCTCCTAAGAATAAGAATTGCTTTGAAAATACCTCTTTTCATTTTAAGTAAAAGTTTAAAGATTTCTCTGTGCACCTGTTTGCATCTAAAAATGGAAACCAAATATATCTCAAAGTGTCATTCAACAGAAAGAAAATAGAATAAATCCCTGGTAGTCTAACTGTGATATATTACAAATTTTAAACTTTGTTTATTTATTTAGAATAGGTAGGAATGTGAAGTGTTTTAAACATATTTTGACATATGAAGCATCAGAAAATACATTTGTTTTCAAGACCACTGATTTTTTCAACTCTTTTCAATATTGCTAAGACTCATAAATTTCCTGAACAATCGAGGCAATTTTTTAAAATCCCATAAATTTGCCAAATATCTTTACAAACTTAAATTGGGTTTTTAAAGAACACATTATCAATCTAATCGGCTATTTTGTTAGCTAGTTCTGACACTGGTTTTCTAACTAGATCAGCACTGAGATTGTGACGCTCTACATATAACAGGCCAAAGCAATTTTTTCATCAATTATTTAATTTAATTTAATAATAATTAAGCCCCTATTTAAAAAAAAAATTCTGATTTTAATATGAATAATGACCTAATATGTTAACTCAGTACTTAAAACAATCTTATATTAATTAAATATATATTTAAATGGATAATTTATATTAAAAACCCCAACAAAACAAAGAAAAAAAATCAAGTTAAAAATCTTTGGACCTGGATTATATTCAGCTGAAGTACTGTTACTTATGAAGGACTGTATTGTTCTTCTTTCTGAACTATAAGATTTCAAAATCAAGGCAGACTTATTTTTGGGTGAGATCTTTTATTTTCCATTATAATTTTGTAGTTCCTCCATCTAAGATATAGAAGAAATAGAAGTTATCAAAAYCTGTTTGAAATTATTTTTAGTTTAATTACTTTGTACCCCAAATGCTGGMTTGACAGAAATGTGACTAGAAACAACAGATGAAATCAGTTTATWATGGAACTAATTTTGATACCTCAGATACAACTTATATTTATAACCACAAATGTATATAAAGTGTTAATGGATTAAAAACCATTCTAGCAAAAAATAAAAGAGCAGACATTCCTCAAGAATAAAATAAATTGAAAAGTTGAAATATGAAAAATTGCTTATGACTTAGGCATAATAATATGTTTACCTTTAAAGCTGTCCAGAAAAGTTGAGAGAAGCAGTCAGAAAATCAACAGATTTCTTCTCATATGACTTGAATAATATAATATGATTCTAAAGGAACATAATGACATTCTATCATGGAACAAAACTCATATTTTAATAAATTTTAACCATTATATTATTATAGAGACCTTGAACTTGAAGAAATCTAGGAAGGAATAATGCAGTGTAAAGTAAGATAAACTATAAAATTATTCCTATGCTTAAAGGACAAAAAAAAAAAAATAAAACACCCCCCCAAAACAAAAAACAAACAAAAAACCCCCAAAAACAAAACAAAAAACCCCACCCCCACCAAAAAAACTTACCACCCCACACCCCACATATCCATCTCAGGGTGGCAAATGTTTCAAATTTAATATGACATATATGCAATTTTAAATGGCATCAGCCTCAGCCAATAATTCACGTAGCATAGATAGGAGATCAGATAGAAATTCAACAACTTAAAATGAATAAGGCCAAAGAAAGAGAAAGGTAGAAGGAAATTGTATCTTCCAGATAATTTTGCAGTCTGGAATTACCAGAATAGAAGAGCTGCCAATGAAACAAAATGACTGTAATATGTCACTGGAAAAAGAAGAGAAAAGAAGAACATAAAATGTTCAAATTGGTCTTTAAAATTGATTTGTCTCTTTTTTCCCACTGATCTTTTGGCTCTGAAAGCCAGAGTGTGCACTTGGCATGTAAGAAATTATATCCAGGTGGCTTAATGAAAGGAACATCCATAATGACTTGAGCCAAATTTTATACTTTTCTTTATTGACAGGAAGACTTTTTAGCAGCCCTTCAATACCTAAAGGGGCAAACAGGAGAACTGCAAAATAACTTTTTCCAAGGATATGTAGAGGTAAGATGAGGGGGAATGGCTTTAGCCTGMAAGAAGTTAGATTTAGATTAGATATTGGGAGAATTAGAGGTTTAGATTTAGATTAGATTTAGATTAGATATTTAGATTTAGATTAGATATTGGGAGAAAATTCTTTCTTGTGAGTGTGCTGAGGCACTTGAAAGGGTGGAAAAGTTATGGGTGCCCCATCCCTGGAAGTGTTCAGTGCCAGGCTGGATAGGGCTTTWAGCAATCTGATCTAACGGAAAGTGTCCTTGTATGGCAGGGGGATTGGAACTAGAAGAATTGTTTTGATGTCTTTGAAATGCATGACAGTTTGTAATTAAGAACTATGTTTATGTTCTGCTGTGACGGAAACCAAAAAAATGCAACAGGTGCACAAGAGGTAAGGATCTAATTGGCTGAATTCTCTAGTTAACAAGAAGGAAGCTTCCTTCTCCAAACTGCATATCTTCAGCTTTAAAAAGGCAAAGGACTCAAGAAGATAAACAATAACTACTTGAATGAGCTCTACTAAGAATGTATACAAAGGTCAAGATGAGGGAGCAAAAGAATAACAGTATGTCCTAAAGAACAATTTGTGTTTCACCTCAGAACAAAAGATATATTTTTATGTTTGTTTACAAAACAGCAGCAGAAAAAACCTTTTTGAACTGGAAAAACAACCTAAGTTTATTCCCAGAATCATTCTAGTGTGTCACTTCATAGAATGACACACAGAATACAGTGGATCCAAAAYGTTTTGTGTTCTGTGGTGGTGAAGGAATTGACAACTAAGGCCAACTGCCTGTGGCTGTGACTGTCAGAGGAGACTGTGCTCATTTAATGAGTTTCATATGAACATCTGAGTTCAGTATTTGGGCTTAAAGGAAGAGATGTTGCCACAGCTGCACTACTAGAGAATTTTTTTTTAATTTTAGGTTAATAAATATGAAAGGCAAAAAAAAAGAAGAGTATATCAAATTGAGAATAAAGGATTAAAAAGCAAGGTTAGGTACCAATTAGCTCTTATTTCTACTGTGTGGCAAAAATTATTTAAAAATTTTAGTTAAAGCATACAGGGGAGTTGTATTTTTCCTTTGCCAGATGCGAGGAGCTATTTCTGACTTTGAGTAGCCGCTGAATGCAATATGTCATAGTTTCCATTACTCTGAGTAGAGACTAAGAAAAGGATCCAAAATCATTGGGAAAGAAAAAGACCTCAATAAGCCTCTTTGCTTTCATGTTTCTCTTTCTCCTTCTGTTTTCCTTAAGTTACAAAAGAGGTATTACATCCTGACTGCTCCAATTTTTCTCAGATGTTTGGATTAAAAAGGAGCCAAAAAACCAAAATAAACAATTTTCAAGAGGGAAAGGCAGCCAAATACTCAGTTCCCTGATATTTCTCAATACTAAAGACAATTTTAGGAATTATTTTCATTATCCATCATTTTTACATACATAAAGTATCTATAAATTTATTCTAAAGACCTTTGGAGCTCAAGAGATAAGGGCATAAAGCTCAGACTTGTGTCTCTTAATCTTTGTGACATTACCTTTAAAACCTGTAAACCCTTCATGCAAAACTGCCACAGGTCAAAGCTGGAATTCTAACTTGGTGAAATACTAGAATCTGGCCATATTCCATACAGAATATATTTTACTCTCTAAAACACAATCACAGCATAAACAGTGTCGCAAGGTCAGGTTTGCTGATGGAGCTTGTCCCTTCTGCTCTGTTTAGTGTTGCACATGCATGAGCAAACACACATCCTGCTCATTCATGGGGATGTCTTTACCCGAGCTCAGAAAGATAACAAATACATCACATCTGCATCATCACTAGATCAAACTGTCCATGACACATCTGCCTGTGTCATTTATTCTTGCCTGCTCTTTGGCAATGATGAGAGACCCACTAAATACACTCTTCTTTATGAAGACTGTTCCCTGAACTACTTGAGAAAATGCTCTAGCTATCACAGCTATTCCAAGAACAAAGTGTGCAATTTCATGGGGCTTGATGGCTTTTCAAAAAGAACTGCCTACATATTAAAGTAAGGTTCCTTGAGCTTTTGAAACTATAAAGATTTTATTCTTCCCTTGGCATTATGTGGAAGCTGCTCCATGCTGTTTGGTTGATGCCGTGTTTCTCAAGGATACTACCTGACATAAATCTAACTTTTGTAAAAGGCAGACAATTCAGAGTTTTCGGAAAAACAATAGCTATGAGTACTACTTTGCTTTTTGTGTCAGAAGCAGCTTTGTTTGGGGTTTTGTTTGTTTTTTGTGGTTTAGTTTTTTGGAATTTTTTAAGGAAGTAATTACCTTCTGAGAAATATTCACATTTTGTGTTGGTTAGTAACAAAAAATATAAATATTTCTTAATCCTGGAATTTTTAAGAAGTTTGTATATGGCCTGCCATCTGAAAAATTCCTTTAGCAAACGGACTTCTCTATCAAACAGGGAGCCTGGCCACCATGACATAAATAGACTCATTATTCACTCCTAATTCATTGCAGTAAACACCAGAGAAACAATTTCTAAGTATCTCATTTATGGCTATTTATAGCTCTGTGTGCAGCTTTTCCTTTCTTATTTATTTTTCTTCAAAGCAATCTTCTTTACTCTGTTCCAAATCTTTCTGAACTCACAGGCATGTCTGTTTTGTTGGCACTGCAATTTTATTGCAATRTCCTTTAAAAATGCATGTAAAATGATTCACTTTTCTATAGCTATTGAATCATTAAGCTTATATTGCTAGCCATCATCCTGTTTGCCTGTGAGATAAAAACACAAGAACTATTTTTTTCATACAAAAATTGGAAAATATTCATTATATAATTGAATAGAGTTGCTAATTATCATCAGTATATTTACTTACTGAATCCCTTAGGAAATGCAAACATTTTCAAATAAAATTATAAAAGTCCAAATAAATTTTAATGGACAAGAAATAGATGTGCTATTCTTACTGAGCAAAAAGGAAGGCATATTTCATCATAATGATGGTGACTCGTTTAAATGTTTCAATTATATGAATATTGYTCAGTCAGTTCTTAGATACTTGAATGAAATCCAATTGCATGTCATGTGTATAGGGATATGGGCACAGAGAGCCATGGAGAATAAAAAAGGATGAGACAGAAAACAATACCAAACACCTGCAAAGATAAGCACAGATTTAAGGCAGTTTGTGTTGCTGGTAACATTCAACAATTCTATAAAGTAGAACTTAATTTATCAAATAAAAAAATGAGTATCACATCATTAACAATCACTTGTGAGCAGTTTCTTTGGAGTGATTAGCAAGCATTACATAAGGACTATGTGGCCAAGGGCAAGAAAGAATCCAATTCATCACAACAGCAATCACAWGCAGTAAGGATAAGGCCACATTATTTTCCTGCTATTTTATGTCTTGYTCACAACACATACATACATAAATTCTGTGTTTCTCCCTGTGCAGCACATAAATGAGATCCACAGAGCAGAGATCCTGCAGAACTGCTTAAAACAGAACACTGATTCATAATCAAAAGATATTTATCTTTTGAATATTTTTAGATGTCCTGTTAGTGTGAGGATATCTCACCAGTGATTGAATACTGGACTGGGACTATCCCCATGGCTRGCACTGATAGCAGCAGTACTGGCTCAGGCACAGCAAGCTAAAACAGTCTGCAGAAGAGGACCTATGGGAGACCAAGTTGGAAGCAAATCATCAAAGAATATTCAAAACAGGTATTTAGAATAATATGGTTAGCAGTAGGAAGTGTCAAAAGCAGGTTGCCTAAGGGGGCTGCAGTATCTCCACCCCTGAAGATATCCAGATATCCAGGCCCCAAAGAGGGCCTCCAATAGCCTGCATTGTACTCACTCTTTTGATCATGGAGATGTATTAAACGATCTCTAGAGCTCTCTTCTGATATAAATCACTCTAAGATTTTCTAACTTAAAGTATTTTTACTGTGTATTGGTGACATCATGGGGTGTTTACAGTTAGTCAATAGAGTGTTCAATGGATTAAGACTTCTTCTTTCTCCTGGTACCATAAGAAGGCCTGTGGCAGCAGATACTGTGCTGAAGAAGAAGGGTCATCTCTTTCAACATCAAATATAAACTTCAACATGCACACCTACACAAGATCACTAGTCCTCATGAAGAATGTTCTAAGCAATACCCTTTGGTTAAAATAGATGTAAAGAAAGGAAAAGAGCAGTTCTGAGTACAAGATATGGAAGAACTAAAGGCATTTTATGCCCAGAAACTTTACATAGTATTCATTATTCTCAGAGTTATCTCTTAACTATGGGTCATTTAAGCACATAGATAATTTATCTCCAGGAGAATATATTAAATTGATTTTCTTTTTTTATCAAGAGATAATCATCCAAATTTTTGCCGTGCCTTAAAAAAATTAATCATCAAACATCAATATATACAGAATCACGTGTGTAAGTATATTTAGTTTGGGAAGGATAATTCTTTTTCATCTTATCCTCTTTTATGATTAAAAATAAAGAATTAATATCAATTATTATTGCGAATGGATTTTTTTTATTGAATACAAGAATACAAGAAAATATTTACATTTTGAACAGAATTTTTAAGAGGCTTTTAGTTAGAAAAAAGACATTTGAATTAGAAAATCATAGGAAAATGGAGCACTCACAGTACAAAATCTGGTAGAAGAACAAACAAAATGAATAAATAACTGTCAGATGAATGAACAAAACTTTCTGTCAGATACTGATTTTTGTCATAGCTTTGACTGAAGATTTTCAGCCATCCCTGCTGACAACTCACTGCTGTCCTTGTAGATTTTCAAAGAAAATAAATTAAGTAGAAAGAGGATATCTCTGCTTATGGAAAAAAATATCACATATGTACTAGAGATACTGCTTTTGATGTTGCTTTGTCAGTTACTGTGGGACATAGGAAATAATGAGGGTTGTATGTGTATGAGTGTGTGTTGCTACAACATAGTGATTGTCTCCACAGTTTATGATTAATCACATTCATTAAAATTCCAAATCATGACCTGCAATTGGATCACAAAATGTTTCAGCAAGTGCGTTCAGCAAAAAGCTTTATAAATTAAGAAACACAAAATCAGTTGTTCTGTATTGCAGTAAGATTCCAGAAAAGACATAAAGACTTACTCTTATTCAGRGACAGAAGGATATAGACAGAAAGGACAAGGACAAAAATACTTAAACTGCTGACTGATAGAGTGATCATCTAGGTAACTGTGCCCAAATTTCTTGCACATTTTGTTAAAAAAAAAAAACAACCTGCTCTAGCAAAAAACCCTGTCGTTTGTGTGCTGCACCAAACCCCCCTTCACTACCTGGCCTTCTCTCCATATGTAAACAAGAGCAACCTTGAGGTGTGATGTTMCGTGCTCATTGTTTGTGACTGCATGTCAAAAAGAAGAAAAAAATGCTTTGTTTACTAAGGCAGGGACAGAGAACAATGACAGTCACATGGAAATAATATCCCTGTTCTCCCAGAAGGATGTTAACAGTTATTATATTGCACCACAAGTATGTGTCATCTCTAACCCAGCAATTCATTTACTCTTCTCTCAAAAATGAATGTACTGTAGCAGGAAATTTATAATGAGAATTTGAGGGGAAAGTAAATCAATCTTATCTTCAGCCAGCAAGAAATAATACACACTAACAGGGGCAGACAGGACTTGTCCAACACTGTGGCTCGCTAAAGAGGAAGGTATTGATTTGTGTTTGCTTTTTTCTATTAACAGTAAAGTGTCTACAGCACTTTCACACATCATAGGATAAGGCTTAAGGGTGCCAAAAAGCAATATAGAAAGCTCAAAATATTTTTTGCTTTGATTTGTGGAAGCTATGATCATTTTGAATGCGTATTTAAAGGKTTTTTTCTGCATCACCATCTTCCTTCAAACTAAGAGAACTTTTCTTCCATCATTGACCTTCTAATAATCTGTTCTCAACAGATCAGTTTTCACTATGTAACTATTCCCATTCATTCTTGCTGCTTTGTGATACCAGAATATACTGAAGATATTACACATACCTTCTACTTTATACAACCAATTTTATGTTTGATGTCCTTGCGCTTTCAGGTATTGGCTTCCATTTGTCAAACAAAATATAAAAAGTACCAGTAAGTTTGATTACAAAAGGGTTCTTATAGCAACATATTTTAGTATAAATTTTTAGGATATCATAAAATACCAGGTTTATTTAATGTGTTATATTTGTCAATTATACAGTCTCACTTATTATTATAAGTCAAGATAAATGTAACATTAGTCTTCTGAAACATGATTGGCCATGGACATCTACTGTCTTGTTAAATAAAAAATCCTTGCATTATTTCTAATAAACTCTTACATGCCATCATGAACTTTTTTTTATGTATACCTCAAGTTTTATATTAAGATGAAAACTATCTAGTAGGTATTGCATGCTGAATTACATGCTACGGTCGTGGAGTAAGAAAACCATTAAGCAGATTTTCAAAATTCACCAATATACTTTACATTGTGCAAGATGAAAGAAGATGTCTCCAAAGAAATACTGCAGCTCAAACACTAATAGGCAAGGTGACGTTTTGACTAATAAGTAAATAGAAAAATGCATCTTTCAGTAAGCAATTTTTGAACAACAAAAAAGCTTTTGTTAATTAACAGATTAGCTATGGGATAGTCACGTCTGTGTTGATATATTAACACATCAAACTTTTTGAGAACTAAATATTCTAGTTGAATTGATATTCAAACACCTCTAATAGTAGGAACAAATAAAATAAAGAAATACAGAGGGTACTAGTTCATATCTCCAGCCACAGAATCAACTAGAAGGAGCTGTGTATGTATCTGAGAAATATAAAAACGCAAAACATTTAAATTAACATTTTATTCTTTGGCTTAATCAATGCAAAAAATTGAGTTTTATTTTCTTTATTTCCCTGGCACCTGAAAGACATTGATGGACATTTTAGATATTAGATTGTTCTGTCAAGCTTTCTGGTGGCCAGGCTGTCTCATTTTCTTAAAAATTCAGAAGGTTGACAATCATGTCAAGAGATTTAAGAGAAAACCACTTGTGCACCAAATGAATGCTGGATGTCATACTGTAAGGCACAGAAAATAACATTGAAAAATTATGTTTAAAAGCTGAATCCTACCCTAGGTGATTAATTTAATGTGAGATTTATTCTCCTTTAAGCTGGGGCAAAATTGAAACTCCCCATGCCTCCTAGAGTTATTTTAGTAGTGTGAAGTGTTTTACTTGGTCTCTAGCAGCCACTCCAGAGAGTTAATATGTCTCTTGTCTTGAGTCACAATTGGTAGACTGTGCAGATGCCTGTCTTCTAGTATCACCCTGCCCTGTTTCATCTGAGTCTAGTCACCTACATTAAGATAACTGAATCCAAACCTTGCTCCTCTGGGCTGACAGCTAAGTCAGACATATTCTTCCAGGTGTGCCAAGTCATAATAGACTCCTACCTCTGGTCAAGTGAATTAAACTTCTCTGTATCTTCTGCTTATTCTTTCTTTTTGCTCTCAGGAAACTGCAGCATTGTTCTCATGGGTTTCACAAGCTAATACCATACCTAACTCCGTCTCTGACATAAACGAAAGTCAAGTCTCAGTCTCTTTGTAAATGGAAAGCTAATACATGGGGAGTGAGGGTGGGTTTCTACACCCATATGAACAGAAACAAAGCAGAAAATTGGAATTATTGGTCATGTATCTCATTAGCACATGATTTACTCCAGCAAATGTTTATTCCACTGTCCCAAAGGGCATATTTTTATTGATGTCTGTAGAAAACACAAGTGAGTTGCTGTCCTGGGTTGTAGTATAGAATATGCAAAAGTATTCTATCACCATCTTCATGAACTGTTGAATCCAATTGTTGGAGCAGTGTTTTCCCAGACCCCTCCCCCTGGGCTATCTTCTGTTAATGGCCCATCAGATGCCGTACTGTATGACTCACAGACAACTGCCTCCGGGAGCAATCTCTCCCTAATGGGCCATCAAAGACTCTCCTGTATGACTCATCATCCCATTGTGAGATGCTCCGCCCAGGGGGGAGGAGCCAGGCATTCTCACCTGGATATAATCTGGGATTTGGGCAGCCCTTGGCCACTGGATTCCCAGAGGACCAGAGCTACCAGACCTTTCTACAGGATCACTGTTTCAGGAAGACCACCTCATCTGGACTGCTTCCGTCACCCTGTTCAGGTTGTATTCTGACTCTGTCAGTGGTCTTTTGTATTATTTGATTAATTTTTATTCTACCTTTTTTTTTTTCTTTCTTCTTATCAAATTATATTTTCTGACTTGGAGCCTCTCACTTGGTTTGTTTTCAAACCACTACAGTTGCATACAGAGCATTTCAGGAATATTTTTCAGACTCATAATGAAATCACACTCCAGTCAAGAAGACTTCAGATATATATGAATGAAATTTGAAATTTTCAGGTAATGAGACTAGCATAMTACAATTCAACTGATTTGATCTTTGCACCTGAATCTTGAAAACCCTAGTAATGTATAAATGCTGTAGATCTCAGTGGTATAAGGCACAGGAGTCAGAACTTTAGATTCCTGTTTTGACTGACTCACATTTTCTCCTAAGTGGGAAAGAAACTGAAAATGTATTATCCCTCATTATAATTGTAGCCTCTGACCCTGAGAACACCTAGGCAAATGTTTGCATAGTCCCTTGTGTTGTCTCATAGAAGACATAAAAATTAGGCTAAAAAGAAATCTTTACTTGTTTATATAATTTCCAGCTATATATTCACCCTATATAGATTTTGTGAGCTGTGAGGTATCCATTCCACTATATTCTTCAGGCTCAGAAGTTGTGTGTGCTTCCGATCAGGAATGCTTGTCTTTGATTTGTCTGCATTTCTGAAAAGGTGACTGGCAAGAGACATTTTGATCTTGAATTTTGATAAAGTGAGCTGGTCTTATGTTTGACTGATACCTCACTTAGAAGCACTAGGGTAAGTCACAGTTCTTTCAGCCTGAGCTAGTATTGCTACGGCTGCTGCTGCTGGAACTTCTTTAGTGTTCCATTAAATCTATAGAAGACAGGCTTGCTCTAGAGTAACACCTACACACACATACACAAAACTGAACTAAAACAAAAAAAACCGCTGGCCCTCTGACTGATTGTGATAGTGTAATTGGATTTTATCAGGGGAAATCCATTTTATATGATTAATTCTCATTTAAAATTTATGTGTTTGATGCTATTTTAGTATGTCTGTTGTAAACAATCCATCTTATAAGGTTGTGATGTTAGCTGTCTAAGCACTTTATAAGGCAGGGAACCATTATTCTTCCCATTTTTCAGATTTGTAGACTGCAGCAAAGATTGGTGCACTGACTTGCCTTG
Source organism: Mixornis gularis (assembly GCA_003546035.1). Taxonomy (NCBI): domain Eukaryota; kingdom Metazoa; phylum Chordata; class Aves; order Passeriformes; family Timaliidae; genus Mixornis; species Mixornis gularis. Next base: position 1,500,358 of record QVAJ01000040.1, on the reverse strand, counting down.
TGGGGGGTCAGTTCTCTCAATATTGCTGCAGTAATCCATTTTGAAGCATTGGTGAATTTCTGTGTTGGACTTGCCTGCGGCCATTAGATGTGAAAATGGTCCACTAATAGAGTTTTTATCAGCTTGAGACAGCCAAAGTGCTCCCTCTGCCAGTGTTCTGGAAGCAATTTAGTAGGTAACTCTTCATGACTGTGACAGGCAAAGGTAAATCCCATGTGGGAGTTCTGTTTTCCTTACTTTCCACAGCAGTACAAATACAAGTAATCAAAGGAAGGTTAGGAAAACTGAATGATGGTTCAGAAAGTGTCTTGCAGTAGCCCTCATGATTTGATGTGTCACTAACAGGCCATATACCCATTAAATTTCTGTTGTAAAACTCTAAACTTGTTGGGAAAATCTGTCACATTAAATCTAAAAAACATGGGTTTTCCTGACTGTTTGGTACTTYCTCTGAATGCTAACTTGGTATTTTAATGCTATCCATGCCATTACACTGCCAGAATTGAATCCTGAGCACTACATCCCCTAGAACAATTACACCTATTCATGAAGGTCAGCAAAATCGTACGATGACTAATATGCACCATGTTCTCTTATGCTTTAAGTTTGGGAATACATAGAGTGACTGTAGTGCTTTTGTAGCAATATTAAACTAAGAGAACTAGTAATGTTTACCATCATGAGCAAAGATAAAACTTGGAATCCAAATACCTTCAAAGAAATGGAAACATTTGTCATCCAATCCAAAATGTAAGGCMTAAATCACATGGTACAACATTAGCTGAGATCTGGCTCCTTTTAAAGCTGAAAAAAAAATTGTGAGGCTAAGTGTCTTCCTGGACTTTTGGCCAAAAATGGGGAAAGAGTTTCTGAAGAGAATTGTGATATAACCAGTAATCCATTTTGTCATTTCAGTTAAGCAGAACTCAATTCTTCATTCTTTTTCAGCCCCTGGACTACATAATTGGTCCTCAAAATACTGTGTYAGACTAATCTAAATAGGGATTCCTTCAGGGTGCTTGAACAACTGTGAAATATTTAATTCATTAATCATAAACCATGCTGTTTTAAATAATACACTAGATAATTCTAGAATATCACTGAGAAAATATATTATTTCTGRTATACAGTGACTTGCATTTGTCTCCTGAACTTAGAATATCAATTTGTTTGCAGTTTGCATCACTTCTGCACTTTGTCATTAAGAAATATAATAGACAGTGCCAATTTCACTAATCAGAACATCAATGTCTGTCTGATTTGATCTAAAATGTTAATGAAGATATCTGTGGGTCTGGTTATAATTTTAAATTAAGTTGGCCTCGATGAAGAAATTGGTCCTAGTTGCAGTAGTTTAAGGCAGGGCAAAATTTGCTCAAGAGAAATGAAAACCACCTATTGCTTAAAAACAGCTGTTCATTGTTGAGATTTCTCCCTGGGATCCAGTGACAGGATTTATGGGAATGCCCCAAAATTCTGTCAGGGAAAGTTCAAACCAGACATTAGAAAGCAATTCTTTACCATGAGGGTGATCAAATACTGGAACAGGCATCCAAAAAAGGTATTTGAGGATCCTTGTTGGTTTCTCCAAAAATTTAAAATGTTCTGTTCTGTTCTGCTCTGCTCTGCTCTGCTCTGCTCTGCTCTGCTCTGCTCTGCTCTGCTCTGCTCTGTTCTGTTCTGTTCTGCTCTGCTCTGTTCTGTTCTACTCTGTTCTGTTCTGTTCTACTCGAGTCAACATTTTTTCCTTTGTTTATCAGTTGAATCCATTTCCACAATAAGTCCTTTCAAATAAACACATAACATAAATTTTCAAAGCAATAATAATTACAAGTCAAGTCACAGGTATGATATTTCAATGTGGAAAAATAAATTGGAACAAGAAAACTGAAGACAATTTTTTACAAAATAAACTTTTGCACAAATATTTATTTGCTGTAGATATAACATTATTATAAAATGTAATGCTGCAGACTTTCAATAGTCTGTTTGATGTGCACAATTTATTCTCTTTTCCTATGTTATTATTTCCTTTTTTATATCACTGACTAATAAAAAGTAATAAAAACACTGATTTTTTTTTTTTTTTTAATCTGTACAAGATCTTTACCTACTTTAACTCAATGGCAATTGCAAGTGCAAGTGCTGAGTTGAGTACAATGAGATTTTAAGCTTTTTCCAGAAACCAGATTTAACAAAAGTGCGGTACAGAGGTAGATTAAAAGGTTGTGTTCTTATTTGCCTTGTTAAAATAATAAGAAAAAATAAAATGGGCCCACATTTTATTTTCTTTTATACTCACTTAAACATAGAATAACTTTGGAGTATCAAGAATAAAGCTTGCCAGTGCAAGCCATACAATCCTCACCTCCAGACCTTATTATTTCAACTGATTATATCCGGGAATGAATCCAAGCAGTGCTGAAAAAGAAGTYTTGAAATTCATCAACCCATCTTTTTAGTGACACATAGGTCTCTGAATACATCACCCCACATTATAGTTTATCTTAATATTCAGAGTCTTCCATAGCAAAGGACCAAGCTTTTCTTTTCAGAAATCATGACCTCCCTTGACAGCTGTTATAATTGAAAGAAACCATAAAGTTTTCTGTCAAGAAGAAAAGACTTGAAGGCATAGGAGATAGAACTTTTGCAAGAGCTACACAGACATTGAGGAGCTCTYTTTTACATGTGCTATGAGTGTGTGAAATGAGCTCAGATTTAACAACTTTCAGATTTAAATGCAAAATCCATTTCTTTCACTTATCTTTCTCTAAATAGTTTTTTCCCATAGTGTTTTTTCCTGACCTAGCTTAGTTTTCTTGGCATCAAAGTGAGAGGCTAGAGTACAAACAAGTACCCTGACAGGCTCTTGGAACAGTCGTGCATCTTTTTCTCATTTCATCCACAGCCTTTGAGATTTTCTCAGCATAAGAACACAGAAAGTTYGTGGCATTTTTCCCCTTCTCTCCTGTCTTGCAAAATTTCATAGAGATGCCCAAGATGATTTTTCAAATTATCTATCTCTATCTGTGCTAGTCACAGATCCATGAATCACATGGGTTCTAGTAGGCTCAGGATGGCTGGACACGAATCTACCCTGGTCTGGAGTCAGTATGACGCTGTTCATATGAAATGGCTGCTGAAGACTGTAGAAAAGGACCTATTAGTTTTGGTGCAAAACCACATAACTTAACATTTCTGGTTAACTAACCTGGTTGTTTCATCTGCTGCTGTGCTGAGATAAGTAGGTTATGTGTTTGATAATTCATTCTTCTTTATCCCAAATTTGGTGTTGGACGGTAGTTATTGGTTATCATGCGCAACTTATTTTTGATCTTGCTGAACAGTCAGTATATTTAACCACTGAAGAAAAATGAAAAAGGGGGACCGCATCTCTTCACAATAATTTTATTCTAATCCTACATTCCTTTCAGTCTTACAGGCCTGTCCACTTCTGTTTGTATTCTTTTCCATATAGCTGAATTCCAGCTACATTCCTCTAACTTAAGAAAAAAATAGAATTAAATAATACAGCTAAGATTTTTTTCTGCTTTTGCAAGAAAAATATTATTATATAGGGTATTTACATTTCATTTTTCAAGTCCAGGATATTCATATATTGACYGTAAGCTCTTCAAAACCTGGATCATCAAGTAGTCTGTGTTCATACAATGCTTCTCTCAGAGCAGTTCTTTTCTTGTTTAGGCTTTGGATAGTGCAACAACAAATACGATCAATAGTAATAATAATAATAAATACAGATCATCACAGCTCACTTTCAACATACATCAACACAAGATGAAATTTAATGGTCCCAAATATATCACAGGCTTGACAAAATGATCCTATTAATCCTAAAGTCTTAACCTCTATGAATCTTTGAAGATAATTATCTATTGCTCCTAAATTTAGTTTCTTGAAATAGCTTCAAGACAACAGATAGGGAGATTAGATACAGATACAGAGTAAAATTGACAACTGTGTGCAAAGAACATGGGCTTAAGAACATGCTATAAAATATTGATAAAATTCTGAAGAAAAAAARAAACAAAACAAACCCAAAAATTATGAAGACCAATATACTAAGCCTACTTGTATTTTTAAAAAATGTATGTGCAAGATGTGTATAGCATTCACTATGTTGCTGAATCCTTAAGTAAACAATTATTTTAGGATTCAATTTTAAAAGAGACCTCTATAACTCCTACTTTTTGAAATAGACAGAAACTCAAGTTAGTTGCTAGCTTTATTCCGGTAATAACCTTAAAATAATAGAACTAGATGTATACCAGTCAATGCATGTARCAGAAGGTAAAATTAAGGTTTACTTTAGTGCTGCCTGAATAGTAGTTGCCTGTCTACCTTGTCGACTYTGTTCACAGTAAATGATGATGTTAATGGAATAATCCCAGCGAAATCAAACAAATGGAGAAGAGCAAACATAATACGTTTATTTAATGGGATGGAAGAGTGATCAGTGCAATCACACAATTTGTAATCTGCTGTCAGTAGTTTCAAAATATTCAGCAAATGCTTTAAAAGTTAACTAAAGGCACAAATAGGATTAACAAATAGGTGTGAAATTTAGATAGTGATAGACTAATTTGATAACAGTTTTCAGAAGGACTATTGATTTTCTAGGMAACCGGAATGTAAATTGGCTTAATCTAGCTGTACTTAACAAAGTATTTCGTACCGTTCCATTGGAAAATCTATTATCCAAATGGGGCACAGGGGTATACAATAACTGACTTTTAAAGTGAGGAAATGAACAGTGCTRAAAGAGAAAACATAATTGTACAAAGAAGTTACTGGTGTAATTTTTCAGGGACAGGTTTTAAGATTAGTCTTATTTTGTAATATTCATTTTTTGACGTGAAAAATAGATTTTTAGAGTGAAATTTCATATTGATTCAAAGACAAGAGGTTTCTGTTCATCTGGGGCAGGAATAACTGCAAGGAAACAAGAAATTCTTTATTGCAAAATCCATTTCCCTAGATAAATTGAGAAAAAATTGTTCAGTCATAGAGTCTCAGATTTCTTTTTCTTTATATAGGTCACATGAGTTGAATAGAGTTCCAGGACAGAGCCAGTGTAGAAAGCTATTACTTTTGGAGGGATATATBCACCAAGGAATGGTAGATACGAGCTCAGACTTGCTGGAGAGCTGGGTTCTCAGGAATTCCAGCTGGAAATCAGATGAAGTGCATCTGGAGCGATCAGAGAAAACTGTCTCAAGATGTCACATCACAGTTTAGGTCATATCTGCCAGTCCCATGTGATGCCCAAGATAACCAATAGTATTTGACTCYATCTCTCTACTACATGATGTTCATATCCCAAATAGCATTAAAGAGGGATCTTCATATACTTTAGATTAATAAAAAGGAAGAACAACAAATAAGTAATGGTGATGGAATATATTCTGTCTCCTATATACAAGCAGTATATAAAAAACCCCCTCATATAATGTTTCTTTTTTCCCTGGAATTTGAGAATATTTTCTCCTGCAGCAACATGCCATATACAAAAAAAGTATCAGCTAAAAGCAGATCAGAAAAAAAAAAAAAAAAAAGCAAACACAAAAAACACAACCTTCTTGGATTTCAGATGAAAACTCCAGATCAACAGATATAGATGATACCCATATAAAAATTTTTATCTCCATACAAAATAACACCACTGCCACAATCTTCCTCCTCAGTCTTGTAGAAAGAATTCATTTAAATGCTGCCCATGCTAGACATACATAGAGTATATGTCCAGTTTTGGGTATTTTATCTCATACTCACATTTCAAATTATTTTCTATTTAATTTCTTTTTTTAGTTTAATAAGACATCAATTATTGAAAGTCATCTCAGTGGTGGGCTTTTTACAATGTGATGTATTTCTCTTTCTTTCTCCTTTAATTTTTGACAAAAAACCTGCACTTCCACTTCCACTTCCCTTCCACTTCCACTCTGCACTTCCATCAGAATAGTTATTTTTCTTGCTGCTATTAATCTGTTGTTTTGAGGCTGAGGAGTTTGAGTTCCTTCATAATTTTCACTGGTTTGGTTTTTCCTGCTGCATTATAAAGTATCACCATACTTTATTTCTTACATTCATTATCTCTCTGGGGTTAATACACAAAATCTATTTATCTCTAATAATATGAGATAGAAATTGATTATTTTCTATCATAAACAGTATTTACTGCAAGCAGAAAATTATAAATCAACTCTGCACAGTTTAAATTTGGTCTGACAGGGAGTAAATAGAGCTATATTTTGTGTTCTGATTTGGCCAGGCTTAGTGTCAGGCTTAYTTTTGTTTGTCTTTTAGAGATCAGGAAAAGAAAATTAGAGAACTCATCTTATAAAAATATTCCTGACTTGGCTGACACCACTGCATTTGATTATTGTTGGCTTTGTCTACCTAAGGGATCTTCAACAATCATTTCACAGGTAGGTCAAGATTCAGGTTAATTGCTATTCTTGGATAATTCATAGCTTAGTTTGAATTAGTTGACAAAATGGATGCTACCTAAAAACTCTTCATCATCACAAGAAGCCTCTTCATAAGGCACAGTTTTTGCATAGAATGCAGGGATCTTTTCCCATGTTGTTGTCTACCC
>QVAJ01000040.1:1475538-1492009 GCA_003546035.1 Mixornis gularis | reverse complement strand
CAAAACTGGAATAAAATAGGATTTTTATRGGCAGTAAATTTACAAAGGTTTTGTGGATGTGGTTCAAGTGTTCACRCAGATTAAGGCAAGATGGGCAAACAGAAGCAACCACGGCTCAAATACTTCCTTGTTTCCTTTTCCAAATTTTTGCACAATGGAAAACCAGYAGCTGAAAAGAGCCTGGCAACAGATACATGGGGGAAGATCAATTACAGAATCACATAATCATCTAGGTTGGAAAAGACCTTTGAGATCATCCAGTCCAACCTATGACTGAACACCACAGTCAATCAGACCGTGGCACCAAATGCCACATCTGGTCTTCACTTAAACACCTCCAGGGACAGCAACTTCACCACCTCCCTGGGCAGCCCATTCCAATATCTAACCATTCTTTCTGCAAACACATTCTTCCTAATGTCCAGCCTCAACCTGCCCTGGTTCAGCTTAAGACKGCATCTTCTTGACGTATCACTGGTTGCCTGGGAGAAGAGACMAATCCCCACCTGGCTGCAGCCTCCTTTCAGGCAGGTGCAGAGAGTGGAAAGGTTTCTCCTAAGCCTCTGGAGCTGGCTGATACCTGACGTCCTGAAACAGTGAATACAATGGAGGGCTCTGAGGCAATGCCCTGTGGACATTGGCAATTATGCCATATAAATACTCTCACCTTTACCTTAAAGTGAAGCAGAAGCTGTTCACATGAGAATATCCTTTTCCTCAGCACTAGAATTGATGGACAGAATTGTTTTCTGTTAGGAAAATCTTATRAGAGATGCCAAAAACAATGTATCTGCAAACCTCTCCATGGACGGTCTCTGCACAGCATGATCTGYATCACTAGGAGGTCCATCTAATGCTGCAGAACCTGGGGTTCCCTGAAAGCTRAAGAGGCATAAGATTAAACTATCTAATCTGTCATAAACTATCCTCTCTTTATTTCTCCTTATAGCTGCAATATATGGTGTTTTAAGCAGTACCTTAAGAAGTCTGAGTGCCCTTCTCTCCGGGATTACAATAAGTACTAATACTAATTCATTAAATTGCTTTTTGAGATGATGGAAACTGGTGGCACTCACAAAATCTAGAGCAGAATTGAGAGATTTTACTGCATGGCAATGGATTAATGATGCAGATGGCAGGAAGACCTCTTGTCTTAGTGACAGCAAGCAGAGACAAGCAGAGAATCACCAAAAACTGCACCAAAAGCAGCTGGATAGCAAAACTGGTTTGAGCCAATGTGACCCYCTACAATTTCAAAGCTAGGATGAGCAGATTTATTATAGTTTAGAGGGTAGCCACTGCATAACCCCACTGATCTTTCTGCAGAGCTCACAGAGAACATGAGGGCAAAATGAAGCCCTTTTAGATTTTGCTTGACAGATTTTGCCTCCCACCATAAAAAACAGATATTAGATGTCATTAAGTGAGTTCAGKACTGACCTTCTCAATAGTTCATTCAAATGAATTAAAGTCTAAARTGTTCAAATAAGTTTGAATATTTTTCATAATAATAGGAAGTTACTAATTTTTTCTTTAGCCTCATTTATATGGAAAAACTAAACTAGAATCTAAAATTTTGTTTAATTTTCTATGAATTCTTGCTTACAAAATCTCTTCACCTTGTCACAGCAAGAATTCTCACAAACACAGCACAACTCACGTATAATTTGGGTATTGAAATTTATGTCAGAAAGAAACAAAAAGAAATACAGAATGACAGTATGAATTGCCAGTATAGTAAGTCGTAAGATGTATATTAGGTAAACATCATTTGACATTCCAAAATTTAAAGATAAGTTTGAGAAACATGGGTACACTGTCTGACTGGCACAAAGTTAATTTATTTCATAGTGGCCCATACAGTGGTGTGTTTTGGATTTGTGCCTAAAGCCATTGGCAGCACATTGTTGAACAATGCTTTCACAGCAYCAAGGCTTTCTTTTTTCCCCACTCTGTTCCCTGAACAAAYAGTCTGAGCATAAGCAAGAAGTTGGGACAGCTGACCCAAACTRGTAAAAGGGATACYCAATACCCTACAACRTCATGCTCAGSAATTAAAATTAAGAGTAGATGAAGAAAGTGTGGGTAAACGGGGGAGGGGTGTTGTCTTCCAAGGTGSCTGTTGCTCAGAGATTGGGTGAGGACTTGTCAGCTTGGGGTAGAAAATGTGTGATGGCACTTAGCTGCTTGCCTGGCAAAAGCAATATAGAGGGCTGAATTCTAGAATTTGKGAAATTGGATCTTGGGTTTAGTAAGACTGATGGTAGTCTGATTTTAACAGATTTTGGACAACTGAGAATGTGYCAACTGATGGTCCCATAGGTTTATTTTGAAAAAGTAGTTTGACCCTTGACCTGTACTTCCTGAGGTATTTTTGGCTATTAATAGCCATTTCATTTACAAGACATTATTTTCTTCTAAAGTCCATGAATGCTGCATAGTAATACACTTGTGAAAAGCATAATTTGTGGGGGTTTGTTTTGTATTGATATCAGAATCATAGAATTACAGAATATGCAGAATTGAAAGGAGCCTACAAGGATCAAGTCCAACTCTTAAAGTGAACGGCCTTTACAGGGATCAAACTCATGACTTTGGCATTATYAGCACCATGATTTAAAAAACTGACACCTTGTTGTTGGATATCCCCAAAATAAAAAAAGAAAAAACAGCTTTGGAAAATGGAAATAATTCTAGCCTTGAGAAGACTGGCAAAGAGGAGGAGTAGCTCAGAACAACTGTAACTCATGAAAATAGTCAAAAGAACAATATGGAAAGAGGTTAAAGAMATGCAATCCTGGCAAATGTTCATTACTTAATAAAAGCAATGATTATATATAGCACAGTACAGTTGACTCAAATTAATCAAATCAAGCAAGTGCTTCCTAAAGAAAATTAATAGTATCTGTAATCTCTTCAAAAATGTAACAGAAGTACATGCACATATTGTGATAAGTTCTCAAAGCATCAAACCTTCTCTCCATGTAATGCCTTTATGGGCTTTGATGATTTCTGTTGCAAAGTAAATAGTAAAAAAATCTGAAACTGTTTAATATTCCTTTCCAGACAATAAGTATTTGTATTTCCATTTTGCATAATGTTTCATCTTCCTTGTTCCCTGTGTCTATCTGAACTGCAGTACTCAGACACACGAGACTAGAAAAACATTATACAGGAAAGGTAATACTGAGTTATTTTAGGGACAGATGACTATCTGAAAAAGAGAGGAAGGCAGAAGAATACCAAATGCATTCGGAAGACACAGGCAAAGGAACTGAGGAAAGGTAAGAAAAACTCACCCATGAAAGGTCAGATTTTATGGAGGAGGAAGTAAATTTAAAAAGGAATAAAAAGTTTGGAGTCGACATTGAAAGGTAATATGGGCAAAGGACATACTGTGGGAATGTCTCCCCCTATGAAAGGTCTTATATTTATTAAAATTAGTATATTTAGGCATAACTTTCAACTGATGTACCTAAAAGTCTATAAGATATTGCTTTCTATATTTTTGGAGTTTTTTAAAAGATACTTGATCATTTTCAGCAGTAGTTAACAGTTCTTTCTGAACTGAATTACATTATACTACTGATTATCAGACAACACAGGCAGCAATAAATAAACAAACCATATCATGAAAGTGTTTTGAGAATCCTTATYGTCACTGTGTTATTGACATGTTAGTGTTTACCCTGGTTATAGAAGGAAATTTGAGGTTAGTTTCTTTTCTGATGATGCAGTGATCATGTAATGACTTTTCTACTGGTGATGACAGATTTTTCTTTGTGTGCTAGCATTGATTTGTGACGTTCTTTTTCTCTTTAATGAAAAAAGAAAAAGTTAAAAATTTATTCAAAAAAAACCTCCAAAAACCCAGCAACAACACAAACACCCTCCAAAATCAGGAACCAAATAGTAGAAACCTGCMTATTAATAGGCATGACAGATGGAGCAATTTCTCCTAGATAATCAGCTCTAATAGGCATAGATGTACTGAGAAATGAAAAAGAAGGCAGTATGACTACCTCATGGGCATGGTAGTAGAAAAATTGACTACAGCTCAACTATAAAATAAAGGATTTACAAGGTAGGAAAGGTGCCAGCCAGGCTAGGGTGCAAAGTAATCTGCAACAGCGTGTCTGACAAGAGGGATGCTCCATGTGAGAGAGAAAAAAAGCATGGTCTATAATAAGATCTTGAAATAATTTTCTGTGATTTCTCCTGTGGTTTATTATTCCTGCCCACATATGCCTTTGAAGTCTAGTTTTATCTTTTTAATGAGTGAGGGGGGTTAAAGAATTGCCTGAGTGTTTTGGCTGTGTAGGTATTGAGTACCACACCTTAAAGCACCCATGCAAAGGGCAGGAGTACAATGGACCAATCACATTCATGTGTGGTTTTTTTCCTCATATTTAGTAAACAATAAGTCCTAATGAAGAGGGGAAAAAAAATAATGTCTGCATTACAAGTGGAGTAGAAAAATATTAGTGGTTGAATGCCTGAAGGTCTGAATAGGTTAAACATAGAGACTCTAAATGTGGGATTTACTTATTTAAAATGTAGAGCCCTTACTGATATATGCATAAAGAGTAGGATCAGGTATATGCAACAGTATCAATATGAACATAATTAAATCCACCTTTCTTATAAACTTTTTTTACTGTGTACTATAACAGAAGATTTTGATTCATAACCTTCCTTACCTCCCCATCTGACTCTTCTGAGGATCCAGCTGCCCTTTCTGTTCTCCCTACTACAGAAAGTATGCCTTTATTTATCCAGTGTGGGGGTATGAATAGCTTGTGAATCTTTACTTATTTACATCTAAACTCAGAAAGAGACAGCCAGGATGGACATCCCTTGGTTCTCTCTGGAGCTCCCATTTAAAAGAAAAGTGTAAGCCTTATGCAGGTTGCTAAATAAAGTGTGTGAAAACTCATTAGAGCTACTCCAAAAAATGCAGGTGATAGTTGTGCAGCTAATTAGTCAACAGTTTGGAGTTTTCAGTCCTTTCACCTCTGAAGAAAAGGTAAAGTAAGAGTTCACTTGTGTTTCCAGCTAGAAAAAGGACTGCATTAGCTGTATGCTATCAACACCCCAGGTATGGCACAGAGACACTTTACCACAAGGAACAAGAAAATTCTGAGTAAAAAAAAGTTCAGATATTTATATCTGTATCTACATTTTAATAGATCTAACTGCTCTCAGTAAATAAAGACTACCAAAATTATAAAGAATAATAGTCAAAGCACTGAGCTTCAAGGCAATCTGAAGCAGCTGCATCTTTTTAATATAACAAATCTTGCTCAGTATGGCTTTACTAGCACAGGTGGTACTGTACATTATTCTTCCTAGAAAAGAGTTATGATATTTCATTACACCCATTGTTCAGAGTTACAGCATTCTTCTTTCCAAAGGAGGCAGCTGAGATGAGGTCTGTAACATGAACTGGGAGGGTGTTTGCTGGTACCTGGAAGATGATTAGCACTAATTCAATGCAACATGCAACATTTGCAAAAGTGAGAATAATAAAATCAGTGAGCCAAACAAATGAGCCATATGTTGAGTTATCTATCACCCAGGAGGTGTACTAGGAAAAGGGTGCTGATCATCTCACTGGGCATTTTCTGGATAGACTTATTATCAATTTAAGGCTGGGATCTTTATATGTGATGATAGCTGATGGCTAGCTTACACAATCATTTTGAGATWTTTTTTATTATTATTTCTTGTAACTTATATGGTGGAACAAGCATTTCTCACCGATCTATTAGTTATTAGCAAAGTAAGGAAATTTGACTTGAAGGAAATAAGGTTTAACTTTAATGTTCAAGAGTTCAGTTTGTATGAAGAGAAATACAGTCTTGTTTTATACAACATACATCTATATTATTTATATATATATATATATAAATGTTTCTGGTTTTGTCAAATCTAAAGAGTTGGAACTAGCTGTAACGATTCTGCTTAGATAAAGTGGCAATTTTTCTTTTTTATTTTTTCCTCTATCCATCTGTGACATTATTTTCTCTGAAAAAAAATATTTAAGGTTTTTTCCTTCTTTTATTACTGTAGAAATGCAAAGGTTTGTTATGAATAAGAAAATCTCAAATAAATTCAAACATTTTTCTGCACACAATCAACAGCTTCCCTGCTCATAATGATTTTGCATAATAATCTACCAGAAATTCGTTCATATTAGCTGAAAATATTATTCCTTGTGACATATCAAAGGTATTTGTCAGAATTTATGACTATGAAGCTGGAAACACTAAAAATTGAAAACCCTCAAATTTCAAGCATCTTTGTTTCAATAGGTTCTTCTGGATTCACAAATTCCAGCAAAAGAAAGATTTGCTTTCACTTTATAAAATGCATAATTAAACTGCTTACATCTTGATTGCCTGTTGATTTTTTTCACTTAGACAAAAGCTACATATAAAACTTATAAACCTCTTTCTTTGTAAATACTGCTCTAAACACCTTTTCCATTGTGCTCTGCAACCAAGAGTTTAAGACCCAGCTATGAACTGGCCCAGCAGCATAACCTGGTATTTGACTTCTGTAAAAGTTCTTAGTTTAGAGATCTGTGAGAAAAGAAGACAGAAAAATAAGAGAGATAAAATTATAGCCAGAGGTAGGTCTATTGAGATGAGATAATTAGTGGCTCAAGCAGCCAAGGAGAAAAGCAYTAGCACAAAAAAATATAAAATACTAAAACATAACTTGTACAGATAGTTGAGTAGTTAGGAATCACCAGGGCTTCAAATTGAGATTATCAGGGTCACCAGTGATGACAGGGCAGGTGACACCTGGCAACTCAGAGCTGCCTCACTGAAACCTTTTCAAGGAGTGATTAGAGGTTGCTTTGAGCCTTCTGGCTGACGGCTATGAGGCCAGCAGAAACTCTTACCACGCCTTAAGAGTACTGGTGAGGAGACTAATGCTTAGCCTAATAGCTCATTAAATCATCAAATCTTAACTATGTTCTGTGCATACTGAACTGGTAAATAATTGCTTCTTACCGTTCAAGCAGAGATTGTATCTCATGCAGAGTTTTTTTGCACTATACAAACGATGACTCAATAAACTGATCCTAAAGAGAGGTAGAGGGATTCAGTGAAAAATAATCCCACACCATGTTTTCCTCATTGAGAACKGCATAAGGAAATCAGCAAATCAAAMTAAGTCTAAATATGGGTAATAGACAAAGTATCAGAGGTTTGGTCTACTGTGGAACAATTTTGTACTTTCTAAAACCTGTTTTCTACATACAGTTTTGAGTCTTCTTTCTTAGCTACTTTACAGAGGAAAGAAAAATAGGAGAGGTTGATGCAAAAGGCAATTTAAATCTCTTGCATGTTTTCTCCCCATCTATACCATTCCCTGGGGTTTCTAAAAGCTACTGTTTTAGCAGAAATGCTGGCAGCTAAAAGCAACATGAACATTAGCTTTCTTACTACAACTAGCTGAATAGTAAAGAGAACAAAAATGGAACTTGAGAAATGCTTCTTGAGATTCTAGACCAAATTTCAGCTCAGCCACATTCTTTACTTTTTCATGTTTATTTTCCATGAATGTTTGAGTAGCTGAGATCAATTTTATCAGACAGGCAGAAAAGCAAAATTTCATAGGAAAGATTATCAATGAATTTTGATAGGATTGCAATATTTGTAATTCATGTCCAGTTCATTGCTTACTGTTCTAAAAACACATGAAGTGACCCAAAAAGTGAGGTTTTCTGCTGTACCCTGAGACTGTATATATAATACTCCTCTGTGTCAGGAGGAGGCAGATATAACCCCAATTTAAGCTGAGTATGCTACACAGCCAAAAAACAAACAGTAATGAAGGAGCAAAAAGCACCAGYCCCCAGAAGTCAACATTTCTTCCTCCTTACACACTTATATTGGTTAAAATTTGTGTGAAATGCAGGGGTACATTCTGGAGACTTGCAGCTACCTCTCCACTCTCTCTCTCACAATTCTTACCTTTTGTCTATTATTTAATTTAGAAGTGTAAATTATAAAAATTTCAAGAGCTATAGCCAGAGTTATTTGCAGGCCATCAAACACCTAAGAAGGGAGAGAGTGTACATGGAGCACTTGTAGTTGTTGCCTCTGTTTATAGAGAATTTCTTGTAAGACAAAGCTCACTTCTGAGTCTTCCATGTTGATCATGAAATAAACACAAAAAATAGAAAAGGAAGAGCAGGATAAGAGTCTTGTCCCTTCCTGATATTTTTGTGCCCTTTCTCGTATGTGATAATTTCATTTATGGAGCTAATTCCATTAATTTTGTTTGGCAATAAAATTAAAGGATATAACCACAACATGACCATTGCAATGCAATGTCGCAATCTTTCAGATTTAATATATAAGTGTGGTATTACCTAAAATGTAGTTTCTGCCACCTAGATTTATTTTCAGAAGGTTGTGCTATGCCCCAAATTTCCAAACTGCTCATGGAAAAAATATTTGCCGTGGAGGTACTCCCATCTATCAGAGAGCATGGCTGCACCCCAACAACCCAAGTGCTTCTTAGGAGGTACTTTCTGGCATTAATCTCTCACTGGMGAAGTCAAGTGGCACAGCATTACAGAGAAGCACTGAAAAAGGATTTGCTTTTTTGCTGTTTTGTTTGGGGTTTGGTTGTTTGTGTACTGGTGACCAACACAGATGTAATACTTGCAAGAGGCATTGTGGGGATTCACATAATGGAGGAAAAACTCAGTAATGTGATAGACTGCTAATCCACTGAGCACCAACAATTTTTCTCTATTTTCTGGGTTCTAGATAAAGTTTGAAATGATTCTTCCAAATTTTCTCCCTTCAAACAYAGTTGTAGCATTTTCTCAGAAGATGCAGTTAGGATTGGGCAGAACAAGAATTTACCTTGGATCTCACTTCCCAGATGCATTATTCTCAGCAGCCAGCCCTTCTGGTACAGCTGACAGCAGCATCAAAGTGTCTATTTTAGTTCTYAGCTTAAAAAACGAGTGATAACAACTAAGTTTGATGGCCTCAGGCTCTTATATATGGATATTACCTATCCATAAACCCCTGCCAAGGCTTTAGGCCTTTATTCCCTGTCCTCACACAGATAAAAGTGCAAAAAGAATCTTACTTTCGTCATTGTGCTTGGCTCAACTTATCTAAGTTTTTGTGTATATGGATTTATCTGTATCTGTCCTTTAATTTCATCTCACAGGTTTCTCTGCTTTAGATCTAATAGCTCCTTCCCAGCTGATATACAGTGCATAGAGAATATTTTTGAGAAGCCAAAAATGAATAAATTACTACATTCTTCTGTTTAGAATAATCTCTTGGCTATTAATTCCCTCAGTGACATATGGAAGCCATGAAAGTGTCTGACACTATTAAACTTGTGAGCTAAGAAAAAACATACTTTTAGATAACTGAATTATTTTTGCACACAACAGGGTTTGACTTTTTTTTCCTTACCTAGGCCACTGTCATCCTCATATATTAGTAACCTAAGAAAACAATGTTCATTGAATGCCAGTCCCTGACACCAGTACTCTCTTCATTTCAAATTTCTACTGAGACTAAAAAGGGCATCTTTCAGCTTTCCAAATAATTTAAAACCATTCCATGTTCATCTACATCAGTTCAACAAAGGAAACCAACTTGTCAAATAATGCCAGGTGACAATTTGTTACAAAATCCCTGGAACAGGTAACATTTTCTAAGCCTGACTACAGAMATAGCAAGAGGTATTGGGCAGTGTCATCCTATGACAAGGTCTCTTCTGATTTCACAAATCCCAGCCTTTTAGTCCATGCACTTTAGACCTTCARTAAGCAACAGCCAACATGGATTATGCAAGAGCAAATCATGCCAAACCAGTTTAATTCTTCCCAGGATAATGTAACAGGCCTTACAGACAAAAAGGAAACAATATATTAGATTTTTATATTTAGCTTCAGTAATACCTTTTTAYAATTTTTTAGTGTCAACATCATATGCACGCAAAAGAAAATTGTTTAAATGAATTTATGATAARTGGATTGCAAAACCAATTGGCAATATGCAGTCAGAGAATATTAACGGTTTTCTGTCCCAGTGGAAGAATCCATCAAATTAAATTCTTATGGAGCTGTCCCAGGACAGCTGTTTTTCAGTATTTGACTTAATGACCTTAAGTCATGAATATGACTACTGGTTTTTCATGTTGATATCAAAATAGGATAAATTTCAAGTACATTAGAGGWCAGAAATAGCATTCAGGTGTGTTGCAGTGCGTTTGAATTTTCATTATCCCCATGTTTCCCCCCCCCCCCCAGATTAATGGTTTGTCAMAGAGTCCATTTCCTCCTTCTAAGTTGYCAGTTTCACCKATCCCTGCCCTTTTTTCTTGTGTGTATGYCAATCTTTCCCTTGGGCCGACCCCTGCTTAGACTCCTCCTTGGAATTCCCCTACAACACTATGCCCCATTGGTCCATGTGACCTGTCCTCCTCCCGCTGTTTTCCTATAGGTTCCTGAAGTATGAMACTCCTCCTTGTTCTCCTCCTCTRTCYTCATCCTGTTGGTTAAGGGTTGGTACCTGCTCCTTGGACCTGCCCAGTTTATAAGCTGTTGCACAGTGTGTTTGGTGTCTTTCTGTCCSTGAACCTTCAGGAGAATTATCCCTTTTGGATTACAAACAGAAGACTCTCTCTCATTCTTTATTCTCARCCTGCACTGCCCTGAAGATCCTAGTGCTGTAGCGTAAGAGGCTCTTAGCCGCGTCTTTCATCGTCTGTCTGGGAGACGTG
The DNA here is from genome assembly GCA_003546035.1 of Mixornis gularis. Lineage (NCBI taxonomy): Eukaryota > Metazoa > Chordata > Aves > Passeriformes > Timaliidae > Mixornis > Mixornis gularis. Next base: position 1,481,233 of record QVAJ01000040.1, on the reverse strand, counting down.
TCCTGCTCACGGCGTAGTGCTGTGGTGGCTGAGCTAGCTAAAGACTGGCACTGCATCACAGGAGGATTTTTAGCTACTGAAAGAATGAAGAAGAGGGTGAAATTTTGCATGACTGTARGTTTCATGAAGTATGCTTAGTATAGGCAGAAATAACTGCTATCAACAGCAGACAAGCCTCGAACTAAAAGTTCTGCAGAAGTAGAGGTGAGGATACAGTAAATCATAAATAGTCTCAAGTCTTCATTGTCACTGGTAAAATATTGTRGCAAGATAATAAACATCTAGTTTTTAGTGTGTCTGGAAAGGTTTGTGAAAGTGTKTAGGAATTGGCCAACAGAGGTGTTGGTCTTTGAAGCAGAAAGATTGGATAAGACCTATTTTAGGTCTTTTATAGTTTTAAATCTCCATGAAAGCTAATTTTAACGCACTTCCGTTTGTCGCTGTAAGAGGGAGACAGACCCTGCTGCTGTGAATCTCTGCTCTGCTCTGTTTCTGTGATATGGTTGACTTTATGGGTACAACTAAATTACATMATTTCAGGATCTTGTCCCAAAGATGGAAAACTTGTTGATTAAAAAAAATATATCTATATCTAAAAGTGAATCCAGTTTCATACAGAGGCAAATGCCACAGAGCCAAGGGAAAGAAAACAAACCCAAAGCATAAATTTAACTGGCATCTTATGAAACACTACATAAATAACCCATCTTGTGCCTAATAATAATATAAAATTAACTTCATATGATTTGAATATGCATAAGTGTTGAAACACATTTCATTTAAGGGGAATAAATTTATGAATTTATCAGCTAATTTTAACTTTATACATTTTTTATTCATATGTGGCTTTGCCAAATAAATTATAAACTATGACTGGTACTCAGTCTTGGAGTAGCTGAAGATGCAATTCTTTTCTTCAGAACAAATACCAAAGCTTTTAAAGCACACCTTTCCTCCACCTTTCCAATTGCTTGTTTTTAACTTCAGGTGATTTACAAACATTTTCCATAAAAATGAAAAAGCAAGTATTTTCAGTGAGGATAATTTTTAGTCCCATTAARTTGTATTTGCATGTACTTTCCTTTAAGAAGTCATGGACCAAATGTTTTTAGTATCCTAATAACAYTGCATTGCAACACAATTTCCCAGCCTACTGATCCAGTTCTAGAAGTGTTATGAACACAGAGCCTTCAATCCACAAATAGCATCAAGCAAAACAAAAAAGCATCAAGTGAAGTTAGTGATATTTTATAACCAGAAACGCTATTCTGTAAATAATTACTGTATTCAATTAGTGAGAGATTTGCATGTTTGTGTATCTGCTGAAGTAATTTATTGTAATTTTATAACATAGGCTTTATGGTTCTTTATTTTCAACATTTTATCAACTTTAAATTTTTTTTTTTTTAAGGAAATCTTCTTGAAAATGTGTAAAAAATAGAATTTGCTACAAGACTGAGGGACCRAAATTTAGGCACCTATGTGTACAGTGCCGGCCTATGAACTAGCYCAACAATGTTATGCTAAAACCAAGTCAGTCCCATAGTTAACTAAAAGTTTTCCATACAATTATGGATCAAGGAATATACTGGGGCTTGATTCAGTTGTCTAAGAGAAATGTCTAATGCTGACTGGGACGCACCCAACATCCAGGACTGATAGATATTAAATAAAAGCAAAGGGAAAATTCTTTTCCTGAAATGGAACCTAGCAATCCAATGGATACCCATGTGTCCTACCCCCAGGCAAATACACACTTCCACTCAAGTTAGTATCATCTGCTCACTAACAGAGGGAGCACTTGGTCTCCGGGATAGGACAAGAGGTGATGGTCTAACACCACCCCTCTGCAATAAGCATGAACACATTCCACCAGATCAGGTTGCTCAGAGGCCCATCCAACCTGAACTTGAATATTTGAATGGAGCATCTATCACCTCTCTGGGCAACTGTTCTCATGTTTCACCAGTGTCACTATAAAAACCTTCTTTATTTCTAATCTAAATTTACCATCCTGCAGTGTAAAACCACTACCTCTTGTATTTACACGACAAGACTGTTGCAACAGCTCTCTTGTTAGAGGGTAGAAATAAGCCAAGACACAGACTTCTGGTATATTACAACATGAAATGGGTCCTGATTTATTCCTCTTTACAGCTGAGACATCCTGACTGCAACTATTCACTGACTCTGGCTACAGCAAGCTCTGTCTGTAGGTTTCCCTTGCAGCCTCTGACTGCTGGTTATTGCCTGCTAAACTATGACTGCAGGCTTTTACCCAGCTAGACTGTGACTGCAGGTTCCAACAACAGGCTCTAACTGCAGACTGAGACTAACCTCACAGCAGCGATTCCCAGAAGAATAATATCTTCCTCATGCTCRGTTCCTCAGGGTTCCTCATCCTTTATGACTTCCTCCACCTACCCCTCCTTTTATCAGACTTATCTTTATTGGGTATAGCTGCAACTCATCAGGGGCAAGGCTGAAWTGGGTAATTAACACAGCTGTTACATWTCAGGGATGAGGTCACYTGTATTCCCTTCTCCTACAAGGACCTGCTAAAAAAGTTTTCCCCATCTTTCTTATAGGCCCTCTTYAAGTACTGAGAGGCCACAACAGAGTTGGGTATCTCAGCCTTCTCATCCACTGTYACCAGCTTGTGGRTCCTGTTTATGGGAGGGAAGCTTTGTTTGACCTTCATAGAGGTAATGATTATAACAACRTAAAGCCTTATTTCCCTTACATAATTTCATGGTGCAGTCTTGTAAAAAATGGCTGAAATGAGGTCTCTCTCAAGGAAAAAAAATGAGAAAAGATGTTTGCAGGTAAATAAGTCTCTTTCTTTGRATACAGAGCGTTCAGGATTCACTGAATGATTGCACTTGCTCTTGATTGAACAGGAGAGCAAAGTGGGAGTCTCTGGGCACATTACAAGATGCACTTGTTCCGCTGGCTTCTCTTGGCAGCAGGAGGTTGATTTGAGAGCATAAAAAATGCTGACCATGAATATTCATTTACTTTATAAATCAACTGGCTTGACTATACTTATGTCTGAGTTCATGTCTCTGAAGCATTTTAATAAATAAGTTTACTTAAAAGAAGTTTTTTGAAACTGTGAATTGTTCTTGATTGTTTCAGGAATGATCTAGAAACTGAGCTGCAGATCTGTAATCTTAATCTTTGAGCAGGACACTAATCGAGAAATCTACCATACGTCTGATATATTGAAGGAAAACTTTTTGAATGCTAAATACTTAGTCAACAAAACAGGATCAAGAAAGTGATTCATGAAAATAAATATTTTACAATAAATTGATGTTTTAAAGATGTTTTAAAATTTGCTGCTATATAGAGATATAGTAGAGAAATCACTGTGAGTTGCTAGAAAACAAAGAAACAAATTATAACAAGACAAATGTTAAGGTTTTGCATAATTTTATACCTACTCTTTAAAGTCATCTTACTGCAAATAGGATTAGTTCAATGTAGAGATCTAGTAAATGGTGAATTTGACATGAATTTCTCTAATTAATACTGGAGATCTACAAAACAAGATGGGGGTAGCATTTAGATTTGGGGTACTTCATTGAATGTAGGAAAATAGTTTTGCTCTTACTAAGTACAAAATCTATAAACCTGTACATTTTTAARTATAATAATATGAACCAAAATTATTTGGAAAACCTAGAATCTAAAGTGATTCTTTTCCTGTATTATAATTCCATAAGGTCTAAGTCAATTGAATAAACAGCTTTATGCAAATCTTCAACTTGTGTATCGAGAGTCAGCTTGTTTACTTTTACAAAATATTGACAGCATAGAACAGACAGGAAGACACAATATTGACTATACATCTGTGGTCCACAGTATTTTAATAACATTTCTGTACCCGTATTTCTATTGTAACTAAAATTGTTGAAGCAGAAAGGGGAAAAAATGAAAAACCAAAGAAATGAAACTTCTCAAATACAGGAAATTACATGAAACTGGATTTTATTACATTGCTAAATTAACCTTGAAGAGCTATTGTTTTAATTATTGTACAGAGAAACAGAAATTATCCCAGAAGATATGAGTGAGTAGAAACTTCCAGCGATAATGTGTGTTATATCTCCTTTAGGCTCAAATATTCAGAAAAGTGAAAGAGGTGAAGGTTTCTACCTCTTAATAATGCAAAAAATATATTAAATATATTAAAATAAAATATATTAAATATATTAAAATAAAAATATATTAAATTATTTATTTGTGTTGTTTGCAGGGTGTGATCACATCTGGGCTTTTCCAGGAAAACAGATATTCTCAAAAACAAAGTTATCATGGATTTGTAAAATCAAAGACAAATAATTATTACTTGGAGAAGAACCCAAATTTGTATATTTCACTGACGTAACACACATGTAAGCRTTTAATAGATGATCTTCCTTTAAAAATCTTTATATTATTATTTTAAAGTATTAGTGAGGAAGCAAATATCTATCAATTTTAATGTCCTTTATTTTTCTCATTAAGAAGAAATTTATTGGGCATAATAGGAACCATATAATTTATATCAGTCTCTCTACTAAGYGTCAAAAGTCCAGGAATGGGCTGTTCTACAAGGAAAAAAAAAAAGAGCAGAGAACTGATTTAATCTGCTTGGGGTCCAGTTTTTCTAGGCACAAATTTTGTGTTGAACTCCTGCAGAATTCCCTTGCCAGACCATATCATCCARGTATTATAAACTGGAAAAGTTACTGGCTCATTACTCACTTCAGAAAATGCTCAGTTTATGTGGAAATTAATCATCCATTTAACAAAATCCAGAGAACTGCTAAGACTTGTAAAATCATTTATCAAATCTTTTGTAAATACAGTCTACTTCTGATGCATTTGTCTTTGTATGATCCTCCAGAAAGAAGTCTTCCCCTCTCTAATAGCTCATGCTTAAACCCAAGCTCAAGCCAAATTATGCATATAATGTTTTACATTATGAAAAACACTCCAATTACCACAAAAGTGAGATGGCGGATGACAGTGTTAATTACTGGTAAATGCCAGTAATTAATTAGCTTGCAGGCATGGTTTCAGTAAGCTAACAGTAACTGAAGATGTTTGTCTCTGCTCTGGAGAAACTTAACTGCTCCTTTATCAAAAAGGTTAAATCTTTCTGTATATGTGCATTTTTTCTGTAATTTTTCAACTTTTTTGAGAATCAATTACCTAAACTCTGTCAATCACATCACTGCTATGTTAGTTGCAGAACCTGTCAGCTACTGTCTATTTCTTTGCAGATCTCTTCTTATCTTTAATCAGCATTTATTACACATGTACCTAAATTCTGTACCTGTAAATACATAAAATAATATATTTTTGGAAACTTTTCATCCATTTCCATAACTGTCATCAACATGATGCCAGCAGACCTAACAGAATTTCAATGAGCTTATATTTTACCTTTCTATCACTTAACATCTGTACAAAATTGATGTGAGATTAAATTGCCCATACTATCCAGATTAAAAAAAAAACAAACAATTTTGTATTACTTTTACACTAAATATAAATTGAATTCTCTCTTAAGTTTTTTTTTCCTTTCTTTCAGTGTGTAACTTAGAAAAGCATTTCAAGGAAAACTGTGGAATGAGGCAGAAGAAAGATAAATTTGAGTGATGCTAAAAGCTGCATGTAGAATAGAACTTTATTTATAGCATTT
>QVAJ01000040.1:1440277-1475407 GCA_003546035.1 Mixornis gularis | reverse complement strand
TCAAACCTCTTATTATGGTGTCAAAGTTCAGATTACAGACTGGGAGTGGAACTGAATTTTGTGATACCTATTTGTTTCAGACCAGAAACAGCCACAAGGTTATCCTTAGTTAACCCAGTAATATTAAAACAGCACCTGTACAATTTTTCAAGACTGTGTATGAAACAAAATTTGGGGATACAAGAGGACTTAGAGCATGGATTCCTTCTGTTTCAACAAATTAGAACCTTGTTTRACTGTTCAGTTTTCCCTGAAAGGCTGTTCATAGCATGTCATCCAACTTCATGGATGCCACAATACTGGTTTTGTTTGTCTTTAGGTCACCTTAGCTTGCACTGGCTCCCTTCCTAATTTGTGCTATAAAGRTCTCATTGCAATTAACTGATTTTATGAAAAAATTAAAAACTTCTTCTGTGGTATATCCTAATTCTACCAGCTATGGGTGACATCCGTAGACAGAATTATCKCAAAAATTTGTTGTGAAGAACCAAGGTGATATTTAGTCTGACAAAATCAATKATCAAATTGTTACAGCTGCAGGATTTGACCCTGCTCTGCCTGYCACACCAGACTCTGTTTTCAAGCTCAAATGAAGTTAACATTACTGCAAAAGTCTCTTTGTGCTAAACTATCTTTTAGTCTGATAGAAGTGGGTTCAAGCCATACACAAAGCTTTGTTTCATGATAGAGTCAATCAAGGAAAAAAAATACAAAAAAACCCAGCAGGAGCAAAATCTTTGCGTGAAAATCTGAGGATTTATTCAAACTCACTGTGGAAGCAAGTTCCTATATAAAATCTGAATTTAACTTGACAGTTGCTTGCATGCAAATTGGCTCATTTTGATAATCTGTTCTATTCCCCAGCTGTTTAGAGAGGTATCTTGTATTTTAAAGAAAAACAGAGCTGAAAAAGGAAAAGTAGAAGGTGAATTCTCTTTTTCCCTCTGTTTTGTTTATTTTCTTTCCTAAGTACAATGACTAAAGTATGCAACATTGCTCCAAAGAGTGAATACTTGCAGAGCTGTTACTGAACATTTGTTCTAAAGAGATACATGTCACCTGAGTGTGAGGGATTAATTTGATGTGAAAATGTGCATTAGTCATCATTATTTTATGTAAATAAGGACATTTCAGTGGTTAAGTCTCTGAGTAACTGAGGATAAGAGGCTTACATTTCTTCTTTATTAAAATCAATTTATTTTGTGATCTTCAGCTCCTCAGAGAAATGTGTGAGGGTTGTTTTTAAAAACCCTCCTCAGTCATTTATTTGAATCTTTTGTTTGATTAAGTACCTTTAAGACCCTGAGTAAGTCTTAAGACCTTTAAGACTTTCAGGGTGTATATAGATTTTGCAGTAAGGTGTCTAGATCCATACCTGGGAAGATTACGGCCATATGAGCATAAAAGTCACTTGGTGGGTGCAGTCAGTATACCACARTCAGATACCACAGCTGGGTTACCAGCTGATATTTTCACATCATGCTCGATCATACATGTTTCCTTGAAGAGAGAGTTGACATTTTGATGAAATGGAATACTCCAAATRTGTTTGCCACATGTGAAACATGTAACTGGTAACAGTAAAACTTGTGAATTCAGAAGGTTTTTTCAGTGATGAGCAGCATAAGGAGTTTTGAGGATAAGTTATACTTAATGTAAAAGAAACCATWTAAATATTTAAATACTTAACTGTGTAGGAAAAGAAGCCAGTAAAAGGTGAACAGAAAAGGTTTGTGTCATAAATAGCCTCATAGACATGATTCTGTTAGTGCCTGAACTTTGTCCACAGGAGAGACAGTCTCTCATCAAACATGCAAAATGTGATAGCATCAYGTGTGTTTTGTGTGAGCTGAATAAATTCACAATGTAAGCACAATGGAGAATTTATATCATTAAATTATATTTATACCAATCTGTTAGCATTATAATCAAGAAATTACTAGTTTTCTAACAACTATACAKTCTAATAATGGTAGAAATCTAATTAATGTAATTCTTAGTATTCTAGTAATTACTAGCATTTGTAAATGAAATTACTGCTGCAATTAATTCTCATTAACAATAATAAAAAAAAAAAGAGGTATTTGGGCAAATCATTAGTCCAAATAATTTTCCAGGAGGAATATAATGTGGTTTGGGGGAGCTGTGGGGTGTCTTCCTCCTTACTCCTGGGGGTTTTGGGATATTTTTCGTGTGTTTTCCAACAGCACCTCCTAAATTGGTCTTTGATTCCACCTTCTGTCAGATCTGCTCTATGTGGTACATTTTCCATTTATCAGATACTTAGTCCTTGTTTCCTGTTTTCATCTGTAAAACCACCTGTACAAGTTATACTCCAGAGGTGGCCGTTAATTGACCRCTGCTGTAGCATTTTTAGCCCTGGGCCTCTGATATCATCCTGTGCTTCTGATCTCAAGCCCTCTGCCACCCTCTCATGCCCATACTCTTCTATGCTGCATTTGTATTTCAGGTTCATAGACAGTTCACACTGCACWCAATGGCACAGTCAGTCCAAACAAAAATGTGGGAAGTCCTAATTCTGAGGTTTTGTCGTGTTAAAAYAGACCTGTGTAACTAAGTGTAACATAAAGACCACTCAACCTCACCAGACTGAATTTAGATCATGATACTCTAAAAGACATAATTCAGCTACAAAATATTGATGTTTTAGGTATGGACACAATCCTAAAACTATAGATAACTGATATTGCCATGTGTACAATTATTTAAAGTCTAAATTCTCTGCAAAGATCAGTGACAAAATGATACTAAAGYCAGTGGGATCTGTGTCACCATACCCCCCCCACTTGGAGTAAAATACCTCTTTGGTATTCAGAATGAGCATCRGTATGCTGCACTCGTGAAGTACCACTCCAGAGCCTGAAAATGCTACTACAGCTTGCACCTGAGAATGCRAGAATTTTCGTAGCCTATGTCTCCCACTGCCTCTCTGTTGATGGATGGATTTCAACAATAACAATGGCTTTAATTCTTGTAAAAATCCTTTGGGATTCTTTTTCAGGCAGTTCATGGTTTTACAGCTGTCTCTGCTGATTTCAAATGGAAGGAATTAATTTGAATCTTTTTACTAATATGTTAATTTTCAATTTGATTCAATTTCATTACACAGCATTAGCTTCTGTGGCCACCTCTACATGTATGAGCTTATGTAAACTCCACAGAGCATTTCTTATCGTTGTTTGTAATGCTGAATGTGGTACCTTTTATTTTTCATTTAAACTGAAGTAATGAAAATAAGCCTAGATACCATTAGCCAATGTGTTTTTAGAGTAGATTACATAAATTACACCTCAAATCAATTTTACTAGCAATTTGTTACTCTGCAGACAGAATTAAGGATGTTCACCCATTTTATGTCATAATATGCATTTCTGTTTGACCTATAGTGTGAAAATACTTTTTTGAAAACAGCAAAATTAAAAGATAGGCAGACACCTGTTATTAACACAGTTTTCTTCTCTTACAAGTCTGCATAGGTTTTCATAACCAAAACAACTTGCTTTTTTTCACAGCAATTATCTTCTGTCATTTTGTGAATAACTTGAGAGAAGTTAATTCATATGTAAAAAAGCTAACATTTTTTAATACAGAAAAAGATTTTATCAAAGAATCCTGAGCTCAGTTCCTAGCACAGATACCTATTTAAATAGGGTTTATATTTTAGGAAAAAAGTAAATCAGTGTGGCAGCATGATTATATTTTTTTTTCTCAGCAGAAAAATCTATGCTTATCTACATGCAGTTACTGAAATATTCACTCACTGTTATACTGGTGTTTTCCACAAGGCTATTTTATTTTTTGTAGAATACGATAAAAAGATTATTTTACATGTGTGCCTATAGTGGCTTTCATTTTCTGAGCCTTAGCTRTATTATAGAAATTGTCAGCTACTGAAGCATGTGTTTCACATAGTGTTAACTATTCTTAGAGTACTGAGTAACCTGCACAGCTGTGACACAAAACAGCAGAGGATGTGTCTCTCCTAAATTATGAGCACTCTTGTGTTTTCAATTAGTTCGTGAAAATTGCAGTCTAAGATAGATATACAAAATGTATTTCTGATAAACATTCAATTCCAGCATGTCCCTAAAAAGAAATATCTGAGAAATCTCGGTGCAAAATCCAAGTGTGTGACCAAGTAGTGACTTTGCTTGTAACCTCTAGAAGTTATTATRCTTTTTGACAAGTTTTACCACTGCATTTACAAGTTAGTTTGAAATCAGATGCCAAGCTGACTGGGGAAAAGTAAGGAAGGAGGTACATAGTCTTCAAAATATTTTCACAGAAGATAACTGTTTTATTCRTATCTGTAAGCATTTATGGCAACAATAGTCATCTTCCTGAAGGGCTGGAAGCTACAGTAAGGGCCAGTTCCCTCCTTTTTTTGTCCCCTTTAAGTTTAAATTACTTTTCTGTTTGTATACCTAATTAATTTTAGCTGACATGTATCTTATCAACATGTAATATGTAGTGCCAGTTCTTTTACTTGATTTCCTATCTCGAATTGTATTAGTCTCATTGCTTTTGTAGTCTATTCTAGTTAAGAGACTGGTCTAAGCAACTGAAATATCCGTGAATAAATATCTTTTTCCTGGGTTGAGGCATTTGAATCTTTTCCATCTGCAGTTGTAGATATGCTTCTGCCACCAGCCTAAATGCCTGAGGATAACAGAGGAGAAAAGATTTAGTTATAGAAAGCTTTGTATGCTAGTCAGTCATGATACTTTTATCGCTTCAGTGCTGAGTTGAAAGTCAGGAGATAAGGGCCACGTGGGTGAGAGATACATACCAATAGAAAGGTGAGTATGCAGAGGTGCTAAATACTTTCAGAGCACTTCAGAAACCTCTCTAATGAAGACACAGTATGGATTAAAATCACTCACAGGGCAAATTTTCTGAGCTTACTAGAACTCCACCAAGTATGAAATTGTCTCCTTGCCCTGCCACTGCAAAATATTCACTTGCACAGCAAATGGACTTATCAAATCTGTGTCAAGTACTGCAATTCTCTCAAGTATTGCACAGCCTTATTGAGACAAAAGCATTATTTTCTGTGTTTGTCTGTGTAAAAAATCCATATGGATTTTGACATTGGACCCGTTGTTACTAATACTGRTATTATGGCATTTCTGGGAAAGTTTTATGAAGGTCAAAAGAAAGTGATACCAAAATGTRTTCCTTCAGATTACGGGGGATTAGGATAATTTGTGTTAGAAAGTGACAAGCAATGCATAAATATCTTTACAAGAATTTAATAACCCATATAAATGTGTAATGCTGAAACTAATGGCCCCATTTTATTAGCTTATTTTGTGGTTTTAAGCCCAGCTGGAGATGAAGCACCTCACAACTGCTCACTCAACCCCTCCTCTGCCACTTAAGTGGACTGAGGAGAATTGAAGTAGAACTTGTATGTTGAGATATAAATTTAATAATTGAAAATAAAGTAAAGTACAATAATAATGGTAAAGGATAATAATGAAAAGAAAAAAAAAAACAGAAATTCACAATTTGATTGCTCACCAAAACACAGCACAGTAACAGCCACTGAGAAGAAATTAACTCTACCCTAGCTGAAACCAGAACAGCTTGGAACATCACYTTTCATATGTACTTTTCATATATCTAGCAAAGGATCATGCTGCTCTTTCCTTCAGTGCATTGACTAGATAAATAAAATAACCCAGAGGAAGTTATGTTCCCTGTTCCACTGAAATAAATATGCATGTTATGAGACTGTAAAAAAGAAGTTATTTTTTACCTTTCAKCTTTTGATATTATGAAGAATTGGCTTGGCACAAGCAAGGTAGAAGTGAGGGCAAAAAAATCATTACTGAAATCATTACAAAATGGCACCATCCCATTTAAAATTTGTGCTCTCCTGTGATGCAGGAGATGCAGGTGATGCAGGAGATGCAGGTTGGCCACTCAACTTGGCTTAAAATGACATGATAACTAATGGGTAAAGTGACTAGTAAGTAGTATTTACAGTTACTACTAAAGATCATTTGAGTACTCACAACTGAAAGAGTGCAATCTTACCTAAATAATAGCACATATTATCTTATAAAATATTCCTATTTGAAATGCCTTGAAAAAATAATGAATATGACAGTTTCCATAAGGAATCTTAAATATCCTRAATTCTTCCAACTTCTAGAAATTCAATTTTGCTATAGACATGATTTTAATTTTCCTGATCTTCCTAAAGCCAGGTAAGTTTTGATATATTTTCCCWATGACTTATGAAGATTAAAGTATTAGCAATGATTCATCCTGATATTAAGCCTTTAGAGAATATATTTTATTTTATCTCCTTGGCTCATCATAATGATATAATTCTGTGTATAATAATCTAATTCAATAACCAACAAGAAAAAGATATTTATTAATAACTCAATTTCTGATCCTTCTGAGTGGTCCTGTAGATGTAATGTTGAATTGCAATTTGCCATTTAATAATATTGCTACTTACAGAAAAATGAATGTTGAAATTCCTTTTACATTCTCAATCATTCCTGATCCATAACAMCTGAAGTCCTGTATTTTTTATAATGAATTTCATATAATTAAATKATTTAAGCATGGAATCTTTAATGGTTGTTTTGCACAGAAACAATCAAAATAATTTGATAATTTCTATTTCAAATTACTAATTRAACTGAAAAGGAGATTAAAATAATTTTGACTCTCAAGAACCAAATTTACTCTGAGAGATAAAAACCTATTAATCACTTGTAAGATTATGTCTTCTTTATCAAGCTTGAAGAATAAATGCCACAGGTGTAGCTCTTCARTATTTTAATAACCAAAAACAAACTCCCCTGTATCAATAATTTAAGAATATGCAAATGGATTAGGCAAAGTATGTTGCAAGCATTCTTTTTCAGAGCCTGAGGGAATCCGCTGATTGGTGTATGAGAATCATAAAAAATCAGCCACAGCTGATATTCCTTAAATTTAGCTTTCAGATCCTTTCCAGCTAACAGACAGAAGAATTTCAACAATGACATCCTCCAAAATTTACCAACACTTTACTCCCAGCCTTTTTTCAAGAGCAATACTCTGGTTTCTCTAGCTATTTATACCAAATTTATTTAAAGGGCATTTTTTAGGATAATGAATGGAAAAAAAAAGAAAAACAGATGTGACAGATGAAACTGAATTTGATATAAGGAAGTCTAAATTATGTTTTTGGACAACTGCAGGTTATATTCCTGGTTATGGTTAGATCACAGGATCCAAGTATGTGCTTCTGTTCCCATTCAGAAACTAAATTTTGGAAAAAGTTTAATCTCACAAGGGGAATATGAATGGAAAATAGATGGTGTTCACAGAAAGAAATGTAATCTTCATGTATTTCAGAAAATGATTATGTAAATTAGTTTCTTGTGGTCTTGTTTTACCRGGGACACTGTAATTATGTTTTCATTACTAAATATCTTTCCCCTTGCTACTCCCTTTTGAGACTTTAATTTTGTTGGTTTTGACATCTACTTGCAGGAAAAGTTGCTGAATCTATTCACTTCTTTCTTTGAGGAGAACTCATATTCTAGAAAATTTGCCCTAAGGATGGATACTGTCTAAACATCCAAAATATTTTGTGTTACCATGGCTTGAGAAGGATATGGAAAGTCCATCAGTTTTTATTTCAAGGCTAGAACAGCTRTTTACAGCATTTGACTCATAAAGGCAGTGCATCTCCCAAACTAATTTGTATTCTTRTCCTTTCCAAGTTCATCCTCCTGCATCTTTTTGTCTGTCCTCTCCCTGTGAGTCCTGCCTAATTAATGAGGGAATTTGGGAAGCAGTGCAGCTTATCAAGCACTGTATTTTGACTTCCTTAGATAGAAGGAATTCTGGAGAGTATTAATGTGTCTTCCTATATCTTGTGCCTTCCAGAAACACAGCAAAATAGTAGTTCCCAGAGTACCGAAGGAACAGGATTTGAAAGTGACAAGGTAGCTGTGTTCCACCTTTTCAGAACTACTTGAGTGGATCATGCAGGAGGAAGATATAAACCTAAGCTTATTACATCATGGAGACTTAGCAAAGTGTAAGTTTGGCAAAATGGCTTTGAGGCAGCAAGGTTGGATATGACCAGTAAAAAGGGAAGCAAGTCCATTGAGAGAAGCTGAATRAAAGTGGATTGATTAGAATGACTCRAGTATGTCCTGATGGCCTGTGTGGAGATGCAGTGGGATTGATGGAGAAGAGGTTACTCATCTGCTAAGAGCTCGTGGCTTGTGTCTCATAGACTGCCATCAGAGAGGTTGGTTATTCCTATATTGCTCTTYTTGTGGTTTCATTTTACACCATAGGTAAGCTATGGCTTCTAAATCAAATCTTTTAAATATAACCTGTTTCCTGTAGAGTTGGTTCAGCTTTTACAGAAGATAGATTTGTTCAATACGTATTTTAAAATACTTATTTTCATTACTGCCTAAGTCTCACAGGATCTCTAACAAAAGTTTWTGGCTGACACTTCAAAAACATGTAGTAAAAATTAGCCCCAGTGCCACAAGCCTTACAATCATGTGTTATGTGCCATATCAGTGRCATAGGGAAATATGGTCTGAAGAAAATCATATTTTTTGCTGGTTGATTGGCAAAAATTTCTATATAGACTGCTTATTTTATTCAGGAAAAAAAAAATAGAGGGTTGGTACACAGAAATAGTGTTCTAAAATACTCCTATTTCTGTGTGTATTGAGTATTAAAGCTACATAAAAGTTCATCTATCTCCTCTAGCTCTGGCTATTTGCTGCAAGATTTATAATGCATGTATAAAATGAAGATGAGGTTTACTAATGCTTTTTTTCTCATCTTTGTAAAAAAGTCATGTCAAATGTTACATGYGGTAACATTTTAATTTTTTAATCTTTTTTTTCCTATTTCAGATTTAAGAATGGATTTAAATAGTTTTAGTTTTTCCAGTTCCCACCTTAGTCTTCATATAAGTCATAAGACAAGACTGTGGTGTTTGAATAGTTTACTAAGTAGGAGAGAGAGTTTGGGCATATACATCTTTCCTAATAAAATAGCTGCATTTAGAAAACTAAATTCCACTTGAAAAAGGTCCAGTGGCCTGCGTACTCCTTTTTTTCAAGACAAAAGAAAGAACGCTCCAGGGATCGCTTCAATAATTAAAACTGAAATCAGCTCTTCAAATCAAGATTTTTTAGAAAAAGTTTTTGTCTGATTTTTYTTTTCCTTTYTGGTGYATACAGACTGATACATATGGGGTAACTTCAACTGTTGGTTGTATGATCTTCTCATGGGCATTTAAGAATTTACGTGTAAGGTTCTTACGTACCTATCACAAAGGTATGTACCAAACAAGGCAAGAAAATGAATAAGTAGAGGATTTAAGTGGAAAGGGAAATGTGAGTGAGTCAGTGAGGACTTAAAAAACCAAAAAAGTCTTTTTTTTTTTTTCTGGACAAGAAAAGAGCAGAAAAATAGAGAAAGGCACTTAGGTAACCATTTTGGCTTATAATCTGTGTTTATGTTAGGTTAGCAATCTCGGCTTGTCTTCATCTGTGGAAATTTCTGAATCCTGAAGTTTGTGAGTTTGCCACCATTGCACAGAAATTTCTCAGAGCCTCARCTGAACTATGGGACTAAATTATCTTCCACCCTGAGTTAGAGGGACTTGTTTAGTAGAGTGTTGTGGGCAATGGACTCAGGGGAGTGAAAGTGTTGAAGAGATCACATTATAGACCTTWTAGCTAGGTAATGACTTGTGATGTTTTCCTCTATTAAAAGGAAGTAGTTATTTAAATTAYTAACTTTCTATATTTGGGATAAACCAAAGGAAAGAAAAAGACAATAAAAAGAACAACACATTTTCCTTCTTTGTGGAATTTGTACTCAGTCAGATCAAAAGCATTGTGCAATTTTGATATTCTYATCCTGCCCAACAAGAACAAATGATGAGACTGGTGAGAATATTCATGACAATGAACAAATATCAATCTAGAATGCCTTCTTTTTTCTTATTATCCCGAGGAAAAAACTCCAAAAATTTCCTACAGTAGGCAGTATATTTGTATAAATGTTTTTCTTTGTGTTTCTTTGAATAGGAAAACATATGCAGAAGGTAAAACCACAGGATATTGAGTGTGTCGGGACCCAGACTTCAAAACTGAAAAGTGTAAAGAAATATCTGTGCTTGGGTTGAAGTGTCCACTAATCCAATCAGAAATCTCCAAAGCTTTATTCCTCTATTGGCTAGAAATTTGTTTCTGTCTACCAATCTACAATTCTTTCCACAAACATTATATACTTTTACTATTTTCTTTTCTTACTCTCTGATCTTTTTTTCTTAATATACATATAAAAAAATGTTTTTCTACAATTACTGATTTTTTTCTTCTGATCTTCTTGCCTGTCTGAATTTTTTTTTTTTTGCAGGTTTGAAGTCTGACTTAGTTTTTTTAAACAGATAGGATCATATTTTGACTCTATATACATGTGTTCACTGGCTAACATTACATGAACAATTTCTTGTTTCTACTGGAAATATGTATTCTCATGGATTGAAGAATATTTGCTTTTCCACTGTCATACCCTGCTAGTGAATCAAAATCACCCTGTGTTCAGACAATCCTTTTTTGTCCTTTGATGTCTTCAGGTGATGATTTCTGGGCCAATACCAGAAATTATACTAACTGTTCTGAATATTATGACCAGCTATTTTGCACTATTTTACTCCACTCTATTCCTAATATTTCAGTTCTTCTTAAGGTCATCTAAAAAACCACATAGAATTCTTAGGATGTCCTCCATGTCCTCCTAATTTATTGTATTACCTATTTCCATTAGCAAATATTTAAAGGTCATTACTACAATTCTCCAGTAAAATGTAGTTCAGGATGTATTTTTTTTTTTTTTTGTAAAATAAATCCATTGATTTCTCTTTCCTTTTGTGGTTTTACATAAAGCAGATCAACATTCCCTTAAAAGAAAAATGAAAGCCTAGTTAATACAGGTAGTGGAGCTTAAGGGCAGAGTCTATACACTTTAAGGCAGGCAAGAAAGATGAGATTTGGTTATTAAATGCCTRACAATACTTTGAGGCTTTACCATATCCACCCATCTTCAGCTATCACTCCGAGGAAGCATAGATCTCCCATAGGTTTGATGCTATTGCAACCAATTCCCCATTAATGTCTTGGATGCCCTATGGATTASAGAAGAGAATGAGGCACTTGAGCTCTGCCCCTACACCTAGAATGGATTATTTGAGCTTTAAAACAGCTGCCCCCCTCTATGTGATGTTTCACTGACTACATTTCCAATACACAAATCAATGAGGTTTCCTTCGTTTAATTAACTTAGGAAATCATCCAACTTGTTAGATAAAAATAGCAAGTTGTACTGGAATAGACAATTTTGCATGAGTCCATGCTGTATTTTAATTCATTTTACTTAGGAATACATGTGTTCARATATGACTAATATGAAAACTACTGCTAAAGCTTACATGTAATTAAGGGCAACTTGAGGAGAATTTAGCTGCTCAGAGTCTCTAAACCTGCAGTACAGCCTCTTATTTGCCTTCTGTAACCAGAATTCCTGCTGCCAGAAAGTGTTTTCCAGATGGAAGATGTGATCTGGACATAATTAGAGATCATAAAGTAGGATGGCCAAAGAGGCCTAAAGGCCATCTGTCACAGCCTTGTCATTAGAAGTTTATAGGTTTATAGGAAAGAGAATGGCAAATCAAGGATTTTTTTTCTAGTTTATTTCCATGGTTTTCATTTTTTTATTTAAATCAATCTTTTAAATAACAAAAAAGACAATTTGTTTCCATATTCAAAAGAATATCTGATATTATGCTCTATCTCGTTATATTTTTTACAGGTATGGTTATATGTGATCCATCTATTATGCTTAGTGTAATTGGAAGTCAATTTAAACCCATATATTTAACTGCAAATCCTTTGAAGTCACCCAATGCACTTAMAAATATACCAAAAGGAGCAAAATTCTCTTTTTACATTCTGCTTTCCTACCATAAAATTGCTTCTATTTCATTCTTACCTCTGTGTCAAATCATATTCTCCAAGATTAGAACGCCCTGCTTGTGAYATTGAAGGTAACAAATATCTCCTTCTGCATTTTCTCATGAAGGACATTTCTTTCAAATCTCTAGATAAATTAATGAGAGCATTTGTTCCAGTACTTCATATGCTGTATGCCYAAATCACAGATAGCAATTAAGATTTCAATTTGTTCCATTAATTTAATGTAGTTTCTCATATAAAGGTTCTTAATATCAGGCTTAACATTACAACATGATGGAAACTTTTGCTGCATTTCATGACAGCAATGAATTAAGTGCTTTCAGTCAAGGGTACTCCGCTGTGAAACAAGTTAGAGAAGAGAAAACGTTAAGGCAAAGGTTGTCTTGTCTTCGAAACATGCTGCAAAATCTTGTTCCATACCATTCTCATTTTCATTAAAATCGATGGACATTGCCACAGTGTGTAATAGTAACAAAGGAATTTTTACACCAACATGTACCTAAGACTTTGGTGTTTGGTGTCCTGTCTGTGACAGGCATGACATCAGGCATGCTACAGAAAAGTGGAAATTATTCATAGCCTGAATAATTAAGTTACAGTAAACACTTCTTAGATTCTGCCAATAAAATTAACCAGAAAAATAGAGCAATCAGTCAAAAKGTAAACATTTATCCCTCTCAATATTATGTAGCATTTCACTGGAACCTTTCCTTAGAGGCTGGCTTCAAATTCTGGCTGATTTTCCATCCACTCATTCGAGTGAATGCATGACAATGAAACTGAGTAATGTGTGACAACATGCTGAAGTGTTGCAGAGACAGAAATTTCAGTGTTTCCTAGCATTGTTACAGAAGACTGAGAAATTCTTGGACTTTACTCCTAACTAACTGGAAGAGGGACAGGAAGGGAAAGCACTATAAAACTTAATTTCTTTATTGCAAACAACTCTGTCCAAAAGTATGAGAGTTTATCTATTTGCTTTCTAATATAACAGGGTAAGCTTTGTGATTATCTATATAAATGTTCAATTAGCCTTAATGATGTTTTATGGTGATTAGATTCACAGGGTGAAAATTATTATTGTTAGTGATACTCATGGGGAAAAATAACAGGAAAATCAATTCTAACTTTGTATGCACAGTGAAGGACTTTGCACTAGATCATATACAGAGGAAAGATATTTCAGACTTATAAAACATTATTCTATGAAAATAGAATAATCATCTTAATGCTCAGAAGCAGTCAAACAAACAAATTGAGTATTACAATTTATTAGGTAAGGAACGGAGAGCTAACCAGAAAGCAATATAGTGGCACTGTAGAATACAAAATGTTCCTGGAACAGCAATATTTGGTTAAAAATAAACCAAATTACTTTGGAAAAATAAAAACCCCAACAAAACAAAGCAAAACAAAAACTTTGAAAAAATTGAGGGAAAGGTAACACGATGACCAAACTTAAATAATTTTTAACATAATAAAGGTTTATTTAACCACAGATGTCCAAGAAAGTTGAAACAGTTTTGTTGGGTTTTTTTGTTTGATGAGTTGTTTTTTGGGTTTTATTATTTGTTCTTTTTCAGTGTCTCAGAAAGCAAAAAAACAGGAGGCAGCAGATGAAATAGTTAGATGTCAATCTGAAAAACATTTTTTCCACATAAAACACAGTTAAATGATGGAACTCACTTCGATGAGCCATTGTGCATGAAAAAATGTATACAAGATCAAGAGCAATTATAAAAATTCGTGGAAGAGCTACCAAGAGTTAATAAACACAGTTCAGCTACTCATATCAGTCTCAGATGAACCACTCAGCAGAGTCCAGAAAAGTACAACACCAGAACATTGCAGAACACTTGTTCTGATATTTTTTATKAAATGTTCTTTTAGTAATTCTTGGTGGTAGTCTGATCAGCATATGTGAGGATAATATATTATTGCAGGAGAAAGAGGATGAGAAGGAAATAGTTTAAATATTATGTAATAACTGTATGTAATGCTATGATATGGGGGTGCTCAATATGAGCCAGCAGTGTGCCCTAGCAGCCAAGAGGACAAATCCCATCCTTGGGTGCATCAAACACAGGATAACGAGCTGGATAAATGAGTTGATTACCCTGCTGTATGCAGCACTGATGTCGTCTCACCTGGCGTACTGCGTGGGCCCCACAGTTCAAGGAGGATATGAAGGTCCATTAATCTAGAAGAAGCAACAGACCTAGTGAAASAGCCTGAAGGAATGTCCTTGTGAAGAGCAGGTGAAGACTTCAGACTTGTCTACTTTGAAGAAAAGGAGGCTGAGGGGTGACATCATTGCTCTTTACAGCTTCCCAAGGAGGGCAAGGGRAGTGGGAGGTGATGAGCTCTTCTAGCTGGGATCCAGAGATAGGATGCATRGATATGATTGAAGGATAACATCCCATCAGGGGATGTTTAGACTGGACTTTTGGAAGCATTTCTTCACTGAGAGCRTGGTAAAAYACTGAAACAGGTTTCCTAGAGAGGTGGTCAATGCCCCAAGCCAGTCAAATGTTTAGGAGGAATTTGGACAATGCACTTAACATTCTCTAACATTTGTTCAGCCCTGAAGTGGTCAGGCAGTTGGTCCAGATGATCACTGGAGGTTCCTTGCAACTGGAACTATTGGGCTGTATTCTGTTCTATTCACCTTTGATCACACAGCTGCTAAAGTTGTGGTCACACTTAAACTATGCCTTACTTAAACCATGCCTTCTCCTACATACACTTTCATAAAATTATTATAGGTTAGAAAAAGTATATTCATCTTCTTAAATGCCATAGAGGAAACTTAATCATTTTAAGTTTTTTCGAGGTCTTGTCTTGCTCAGATTAACGTGTGTATCTTTAGAGACTTGTATTGAAAGTCTGGAAACTTATTCATTGATTTATAGAAAGCAATAATGAAGTAACTTGCAAAAATTGTCTTCAAGTGGGAATATATAGTGCACAATTACAGCTTTTAAAAAGACTGTTTTCCCTCCCTTCAGTTTTTTTTTTAGCCTCTCAAAATTGTCAGTGTATGCCAGCAGATGTTGTCCATACTTCATTTTACATATTCACATCTGTTAAATTTTGTCTAATTTTGAATTAAAACCAGAGAAGTCAAATAACGGCAACCATACAAATCAAGTCAAAAGTCTCTGTTTCTAAAGGAGTGAAATAAAAAGAGGCAGCCATGAGTAAGACAGGTGAATGACGATGTGTCCAGACAGGTGAATCATGGAGATGTATGTTCAGTGTGGGAGGTTAGGGAGAAGGAGCAGGAAATATGACTGAYTACCAGCCAAAGCATTCACAAGCAGTGTCCAAGCATTGCAAGGAAACTCACGTGCCCATCTTCTGCCTTCTGCTACTGACTAATATTACCAATCCCTCAGAGATGAGTAGCTGCAGAGATAAAATCCTAGTTTCAAAACCAKTCTATGCCATTTAATTCCACAACACAAACCCCAAACTGACCTTGGCTACTCATGTCAGATTTTGTCCCTTCAGTCTTGATACCTACTGTGAGCTTCAGACAACATTTGCTTTCAGAGCTAACTCACTCCATGAGACAGATGAATTGAGGGTAAAACTGACTCAAAATTTTAGCCTCCAGGTATACTGTTTCAGGTCACTGAAAAAAGACTTTTTAATCACTCTAAAACTGCAAAGCCAAAAAGAGAATGTGAAAATTCTGGGATGAAAACAGAGAAAAATGGCAGATTGGACACTATGATTAAAAACTAGAAAAGAAACTGGAAATATCAATAATCTGAAGTAATTATTTATGGTACTTGCAACAATCCGTCTATGACTGATGCAATGTAACTGAGGAGGATTCTCCAAAAATAAAAGTTGCTTTGCCTCTGTTTTTTTAAAGACTTTCATGTCATAATTGACCTGCAATAGCATGTGTTTTTTCAAGTGATTGCTTAAATATATAAGCTTCATTTTTCACTGATTTCCTCAAAAGCTTTAGTTATTTCATGCTATAGAGAAAATATGTGAAGAACAGAAAGTGCAAATATTACAGGACACAAGCTAGTGCAATTTTTAACAGTTGTAATAAATGTGCGTACAAACCACTTGGCAATGTAAAACTTGCAGTGAATTGTTTATCATAAATACCTGTGATGCTATTACAATAAACTCTCTTTTCAATGCCTTRCAGCATTTCCATGATAAGTCAGCTAGGGTGAGTGAATTAAGCAACACCAGAAGGAATTTCTATCAGAGCCAATGATAGAACTCATGCACATACTGCTCTGTACTTAGGCTGTTAGGCTATAAATTTAAATTATGCTCTATGTTATCTCCTTAGACACTTTTCAAGTGAAATTTGAAAATGATTCTATTTCATAATTTTACCTCAATTTTACTCTTTTGTATTCCAAATGTAAGTCCCTTTTACAATCAGAAAAGGGATTAGCAACCAAGCTATCTCAAACCCTGACAGCAACAAAGCTCTCCTGATCCAAAGAATTGTGCATGTATGATGTCCAGAGGTATACACATTTTTCAGTTTGTCAACTGGCAATAAAAGGCAACTTYACTATTCTTACATGTGTCAAAACTACCTCCTCTGAGAGGAGATTAATAGAGTCAGGAACAGTTCATTAAGGAACACTTTATTAAATAGGGAAAACRTACTAGAATAATTTGTAAATCAAGGATAATGAAAGATCCCTCAACAAAAGCATGGTGTGTCTATTGCCCACTTGGCAAACTGTCTTCCCTTCCAAAATAGCTAASTTGTTATTCCTGTGTTATTCTTCAACCAGGCTCAAGCAATGTCTGGGAGAATATTTCCTTCACAAACCAAACCTGCATCAAGGAATTCATGGAGAGTTGTGCTTGAGACAGTGCTTTAACCCATTGGTATTGTTTATTTAATTTGAACAGACATTGTACAAGTGCTGGATGGCCAAATAGATTACCACCAGTCCCTCTGGTGGTATTCTCCCTGCAYTAGTGAACCATGGCTTTGGGGTATATCCAGACCCACATCAGCACAGTCAGGAGAAAGCAAGACACTCAGAACCAGGACACTACAGAGCAGATCAGCTTTGCTGGCAGAGCAGTGAGGAGATGGGTGAACACATGTGTGAGAGCTTGGGTAGTGTTGATGAAATAGAACTGAACTGCACTGAGACRTGCTACAAATCTGGTAAACCATTGTTATTTAGTGGAAAAGTGTTTAGAAGAGGATTTTCTGGCCAGCTTTGTSTCTGAACCAAATCTCACAGCTTTCCCTCACCGGCCCTCCCCTCTTCTGCTTTTCTGCATCTCTGCAGCAGCAGAGACAGAGAGCTGCCACTGCCCATTGAGCAGACTGTGACCTCGTTCCGGTACCTAGTCCATACTAACTTGCTTAATGGCAGTGAAGAAAGGAGAAAGCCACATTTGGTCCATGACTTATGAAGAATGGTGGACATGCAGCAGCTCCTGCTGCACCAGGTGGAGGAGGAGAGAGRGCACAAAAGCTCACAAAGCCTTCTGAGTTGGGGAGAACTGAGCCCTCCTGCCCATGGTGTAAGCTGCTTCTCACAAAACTCAAGGAGGGCTGAGGGTGGTGATGTCATGTCCTCAAGTTCTCTTGGGCATTTTTGAAAAACATGTTTCAAGAACTTCCAAGTAGTAAATTCTAGAAAATTGCTATTTCATCATTATTATTAAATATTAATTTGTATTTTTACTCTTACTGCTCTTATGTGAGTTTTGCTTAAATAGATCAATGTTGCTATACATAGGACAAGATTAACAAATGTGTGCGTGTTTCTTACTCCTACATAATAAACCCACATTTTTTTTTCTTTTGGAGRAGATATTTCCTGTTTGCTTTCTCACCTGCTTCCTTGTTATATATACATATAGGCTGTGTTCTCATTATAAGTTACTTAGAATTCCATATTCTCCAAAAGAATTTTTTTATATATATCTTGAATGTTAAATCCAAATGTAATTTAATGAAAAATATGAACTGGGTAATAGGAACAAACTGATTTTTGAGCTCATACAGACCTGCGCAACACTAGTCTTCTCTATTACAATTAATATGCAATCACAATAATTTTCTTAACAATCAGATGCAATGGARAATGTTTGTGTTAAGGAATACACGAATTAAAGCTGATGTTTTGATGTGTAAACAAGTACTCTTTTACCAGAAATTTCAAATTAAGAAAGACAGAGTCTTTAGACATCAAATCTACTCCTGAAAAATACGAACTGAAATCCATGGAAACACCTGGATATGCACATATGCCTTTAGGGATCAACAGATTTAACCTGTTGGAATCATTTACAACAAATCTTTAAGAGAGTAGAAGTGCCCTAAAATGGTAGAAATTACATTTAACATTTGAACAAGAGTAACCTTAACCCCTTATTTTTACATGCAAGCCGAGAAATGTGGCTACATAGTAGCTTACTGCAAAGTAAGACGAAGTGACATGATAATGGAATATTGGCTTCCTGAAATTTAGGCCACTTTTATGTCTATGCTTTGGGAAGGTAAGAATTTTGTTACATATTGCCTGTAGCCACACATTGGGTCATACACAGCRCATGATTAAATAGAGAAAAGTGAGTAACTGCTACCAATATATATAGCCATAACATATTATTATGATTTTATTTTTGAATTACTAAGGTAAGTTAATACTCAACAAAACTGCAACAGCCTGTCTTAACTGGACTTATATAATAAACCAGAAATTTAAATAATAAAACAAAATATAAAATTTCCATACTTCCAGAGGCAACTAGCTGTAAAATCCCATGTAATAAAATAATTTTAAGATCATAAAAATAACATAAAACCCGAAAATAAAGTAAAACATTAAATGAAATGCTGAAATATTCTTAGATTAAAACATTGAAGAGAAAATAAGAGAAAATAAAATGTACATTAAAAATCAAGTGTCTTTCCAATATATGCATTTCACAAAAGTGAAAACTTTATTTTGGAAAATCCTAGTAAGACAAAGCCTTCCCGGCACCCCTATTCTGCTTTGGAAAAAGAAAAAGGCCTCGCTCTTGAAGATAGCTGAATATCTTTTACCAAAGATAGGAAATATTAATTTGTAGAAAATCCCTCCATGCACAGAGCTCTGGAACACACTCTACCTTTCTCTTTCCATTAGCTCAAGACAAAACTGCCAGAYTCTCCTAAGGCATTGATTTAGTGTGCACAAGGGACGTTCCTCTTTTTCCTAGAGGAATTTATATTTTTTTTTTTTGTCTGTGCCATTTTTGGATTGCTAAATTCTTGCAGTAAATAGAATAGTGACTACTGAGACCTTACAAAATTGCTAGAAACTCAGACCATGTAGTTACAAATGTATGCTTTAAAATTTGTTCTTCATTCCCTAATTTCTTTAACTGTTGTATGAATCATATTAATCAGTTAAATTGTTACTGAATTAGAATATATAAAGCAAACTAGTTTGGGAAAAATCTAAATGAAGAAAACTTTTAATGCCTGTCATTTTGTGTGTGATTTTTCTGTTAAAAGTAATGATAATAATGAGAACAGTCTTTTGGAATTAAAAAAAAATCAGTTGAACTATATTTATCCCACTGTAAGTGCTTATTTTTATTTTCTTCTCCCTTTGCAGAAAATACAGATGTTAAAGGAAAATTGATTCCTATTTAAAAAAAGATATCTGTGTAACAGAGGAGGAACAGTATTTCATAGTGTATTGTATCTTGTATTTTACTTTTCTGTATATTATTCACATTATTATTTCATTGCTTAAAATAATGACATTTCTGTTAGATATCAAAACACAGAGGTGATATGACCTGCATACAATGAGATATGAAAGCACTTAAATAAKATAATTTAGTAATAGTACTATATTCTTTAGAACTACTCTGCCACAAGATAGTAGATTAAATGATTCTGACTACAATACAAACTAGAGTGAAAGTAAAGAGTGTAGATGAATAATAGTCTTCCATATCTTTTTACAGCCTTTCTGGGAAAGAATGAATGTAATTTGGCTAGCAAAATTGCTTTGGCAATACAGAGAAAAATGAGGAGAAAATAAGACTTTATGTTCTGCTTCACAAATAGCGACTAACAAGTAGATGAATATTAAGCAATATTCTTATAAATACGAAAATTATTGCATGATGTTTTTGCTAACTCAGAGGAAGGGAATTACCCACAATGTAAGACACCTAGCTTTAAACATTAGCACTAAGCTTCACCAAGGGCAAAACAAAATGACTGCAGACTGAAATTATCAAGAATGATTCAGATCCACTTCAATATCAGGAATTAGACACAGGACACCCCAACTGTAAGCAAAAGTAGGTAGCACATGTTTTTCAGATCAAGTAGGTCAGTGAAGAAACAGTATCATTTCTAAGTTGTAGAATTAAAAAATTAAAGCACAGAGCACAGATCAGGGAAATGGTGGTGAACAACTGAAATACTCATGTCAATAAATACAGGTAAGACCCGATCTTCTTTGGTTCACTTTACTGAGCAGAAACCCACTGTTCACACTCTTGATGATTTCTAACTTTCTAATGGGCTGGTCAGAATTCTCACATGCCAAGAAATAAGAAGATAAGGTGAAAGGTCTAATGACAAGCTGACCTTGGAAGCAACTTCACAAGCAAGGAGCATGAGAGGACTGTTACCTAACAACCCCAAAGTGTACATTTTGGTATTTGGCATGCTTCAGGAAGTCCCAGTAGTTGTGTTCCTGGGAATAGAAAATCTGTTCCAGAGCCCTCAATAACTGCTACCTCTTTATCAAGGGCTATCAAAATCATCAAGGCTAAAACTGCACACAAAGTGCTTCCAAGAGATCCAAAGTGCTTCTCATCTCTGTCCCACCCTAAAACTACGTCATGGTTTACCACTGGTACTCCTGGATTTAGTGCTGCCATTGAAAATCTTCCAACCATGTTCTGTTTGCTTGTGCACCCTCTCCTCTTTGCCCTGCCCTGCAGCTTGAGAGGAGAATTAGAAGCACAAAAACATAAAGGTCAAATGTTGAGATAAGAACAGTTGATTTGAAACAGTAATGAGACAACCCTACCATGCTGACCCAGAAGTGAGCCCCTCTCTCACCCCTGGAAAACGACATGACGTGGTATAATAACCTCCAGGTCTTGGCCTTCCCGGCTTCTCGCTACCACAAAAATTAACCTTCCTGGACAGAACCAGGACAACTTGTTTCTTTCAGCAGGAAGAAATCTCTTTGGGAACTACCCAAATGAAGGAAAGAGGTTTACAAGAGGGAAGCAGGACTTTCTTCAACAGACTCAGGAGAGGTCTAAAAGCAGCACAACCAAACAGATTTATTAATCCTTCCTCTATTCCCATCTCCCCCATGCCAGTAAGGCATTACACAAATATAAAAAATTCTCTTAGCTTTAAAGGTGCTGGTTCATTTCAGGTTTTCTGCTATCAATGATTGAAAGTTCAATAATTTAGTTTGCTATAAAAATGTCATAAGAGTTTTAAATAGGATGAATTCTGTATATTATGACTTTTTTTAAAAAAGGAGCCTTAGTTTACTATTTACAATTCTAATACAGCATAACTTCATTTCCTGGATCTTTTCCTTTTGCATCTCTTCCTCTCTGTTTTCAAGCTGTTCCTTAACTAACTGTACAAGTTCATAGATGTTTTCAAATCTATGTCCCTAGTTTTCATCAGCTCATGTTCTGGTTCTTAAATTTGCTCTTTCCTTATTTTATGTCTCAACTTGCAATAAATTATGGAAAGCATATATGGCATACCTTTTCCTATTGTTATGTCCTCTCACAAGCAAAGTGCCAACATCAACTTAATTTCATAAAAATGTCCACTTGTTTTAATTAATATCAGGGGCACAACATACACCCTTCAAATATCTTCATATCAGATAACAGGCAGACGCTCATTTTCTTTTTAAAATTACATCAGCATTAAGCTTAGAGTAACAGCACATTGATTCCTAAGCACTAATCAAAATAACTCTGGAGTATATGAAGCAAATAATGGCCGCTGAGCTCTTGTTAATGCCAAGGACTTCTCTCAGAATCTCTGATTTTATTCAGTACTGAGTGACTTGACATTAATTGACACTGCAGGAACCAGAAGTAATAATTAATACTTTGCATTTATATTTTGATTTGTAGTTTGCTGTGAAATCTTGAAAAGAAAAAAAAACTGGCATAAAATAATCTGACTATATATAGAAACTTATATAAGCTGTGATTAAACTGTGCAGTGTATGAGCTATATAATTTAATCTGAAAAGAGTTTGTTACCTCTGGGGAGAAAGTGTTCTGGTTCATTCCAAAGCTGTATAGTTTGCATTCCAAAATATTTTCTCTGGGGTCCAAAGCTGCAGAGTTATGTACTTACAGAAGTGTTTTATTATTTATTTGTACTCTAAAGATATACTGGCAATATATGTGTCTTTATTGGATGAGTCTAAGAGCTTTGGCCACAGAATATGGCCATCTGAACTGAGAAATCCATCAAAATGCTACTAGAACTCCAAAGTTAACRGAGCTGATGTTGTGATGACTGCACTCAGATCAGTCAGTTGAAATTAATGTATGTGATTAGGTTTTAAATGTTACACTTTTTAGTCTATGTACTTTATAAGAAATTATTTAAAGAAATGCCCTAAAACAAATGACCAAGAGTCTATACAAATTCTTTCCTTTGAATATGGCACCACCATGTAGAAGGGTGGGCAACAATTGTATTAGAGGCTATGTGAGGACATTATGTAGGAAATTATATCTGTAATGGATATCCCTCCCAGCTGCCTGCACACAGCCATTCTGGAAAATACCAGTATGTAAGAAATCATGTAACCAGTAGAGAACAGGGGGAGCCAGGAAATAAGATCTTACAGCGTCATCAAACACAAGTAGGCTAGAGTTTGGTAAAACTCAATGTTACATCACAGCTGCTTAAAATATTTTCAATATTCTGTAATGTCTATCAGAGAGCACTCAAAATATTTTCTCTAGTTGGCAGCAAGGATCAAACTATAGGAGCCAATGCTGGTTTTTTTTATTAAAATGAGGGGCCTGGAAGGGTGTCGTCACTATGCATATATGCACAAGAGCTCACAATGTTTCTTGTACAAGAGCTCACAATGTTTCTTGCGCAAATTCATGCAAGCCACTAGCCTCTGAAGCCTTTTTCTTTCTTTTCCCTGAGACCAATATGTATCTTCTCCTCAGCCAGAGATTGAATGCAGCCTGACAGAYGAATTTCAAAATCTTTGTACATATCAAACAGAATTTAATTTTCTATTTTATAAACTAAAAGAGACAAGAAGTAGAAGTAGAAATAGATAGAATTTTCTGTAATAGGACGTAGTCATATCATGTTCTTACATTTATTGAAGGAAATAATTCTCCAACAGCCTGACTATAAACTGCATGACTAGAATTTCATGACCTAATAGGACTGAAATGGGCAAAGTGCCTTTTCTATATGCAAATATGTATAAACCATTACCATTTGCTTCTACAGAATGTAATAAGGGAAATAGCTAGTGACGGAGAGCCTCCATAACTAGAAAGTTATGCAGACTTGTTCCTGGAAGTTCTCACTTCAAGAGAGAACAGAGGAAAATAATTAGAGGAATAGGCTGAGTTTATACTTTCTAGTGATTAGGGCACTATCTAGAAGAAATTTGGCTTTCAAGCTCTGCTCCARAAAGTACTTGTAAGTTAACTTTAAGTTTCAGTGCAAATACAGAAGCAATCCTGGGACCAGAGTCTGGAAAGGTAGCACAGCTATATGAGAAGAAACGTAGATAACACAGGGTATCTAACAGCTAGACTATTAAAAGAATAAATWAAAATTGCAGAATCACAGAATGTGCTGAGTTGGAAGAGACCCACAGGGATCAACAAGTCCAATTCCTGGCCCTGCGCAGGACACCCCAAGAATTGCACCGTACATCAGAGAGTATTGTCCAATATCAATCTGTTAGGCTTGGTGTTGTGATCACTTCCCTGGTGAGCATCTTACAGTGCCCAACCACACCCTGAGTGAAAAACCTTTTCTTCATATYCRATCTAAATCTCCCTTGACACAGCTTCAGGCCATTTTTTTGGGTAACTGTATGCCACAGAGATCAGGGCCTGCCCCTTCTCTTCCCTTCACAAGAAGGTTCTAACTGCAATGAGGTGTCCTCTAGGTCTGTTCTTCAGGCTGAACAGATCCAGTGACCTCAGCTGCTCCTCATGCAGCTTCCCCTTAAGGCCCCTCACTATCTCCATTGCTTTCTTTTGGACACTCTCCAACATTTTAATATCTTTGTTACATTGTGGCACCCAAACCAGCTCCCAGGACTGGAGGTGAGGCTGCCCCAGCTCAGAGCAGAGCAGGACAATCCCCTCCCTTGCCCAGCTGGCGATGATGGGCCTGATGTACCCCAGGACAGGGTTGTCCCTCCTGGCTGCCAGGGCACTGCTGACTCCTGTTCAACTTGCCATAGACCAGCACCCCCAGGTCCATTTCCATGGYGCTGCTCCCAGCCTCTCATTCCCTGGTCTGTATGCTTATCTTGGTTGTGAACACTTGATGGATAATTCACTCCAGCTTGTCTCTTCTTACACCAGCACTTGCCCAACATACYTAATGCTACCAGTTCACTCAGGTTGCATCTTCCAGTAAGATGTGGGGACTTATGCAGAAGAGCTCCCATTTCCTCGGTGCAGGTCAGGCACAGCAGGGAGAGGTTGAGAGATGCTTGCCTTGAGTACTGCTCTGTACTTGCTTGAGAACACAGTGTTTCTAGAGATTCTTAATGTCAAAGCGTTCTTTTATTATTTATTTATTTTAGTTTTCAGGCTTTGTTATCTTAGTTTTGCCAGAATTTGGATTTCTGATTCTTGTTGCCTCTTATCTTATATGCTTTACTGGGTCATGATGTAGCTTTTACACAAATTAAATGGATTTATGGTGTTTGAATTAATGATAAAGTGCAGGCTTTTAAAGCTTCGGAAACCAATTTTCATTCACTGTAACAGACTACTGAAATTTGACTTTTGTAACCATTTTAGAAAATTTCCTGAACCTGGATTAGGATTAGTGGTGAGACAAAAAGGTGAAGAAGAGTTTCAGTTCAGTTTGGATAACAATAAAAAAGTTTGTGTCTTCTTTGACAGATTATTAAAATAATTATTAAAATAGATTATTAAAATAAATTCAGTAAAGTGGTAAGTTCCATCCTTGAGTACCTTAAAGACAAACATCTACATTTCATATGTAGATGGAGTCTTAATTGGTGAAAGTACTTCACCACACAAGAAGTTCCTGGCCATGTAAATTCTAGATAGTGAGAGATAGTCAAGGGAATTTTTAAAAAAATAAAAATAAAAATAAATAAATAAATAAATAAATTAATTAATTAATTAAAAAAAAAAGAGAGAGAGAGAGAAATTTTTTTTGAGCCAAAATTTGTGCAGGTGTTTACAAAAATGTCTGYAACTGAAGAAAGGGCTTCTTTGTCAGCTGTGGACTGTGTCCTTAATGAAGACTCTCCTACCCATTTGGAAATCCCTTGTAGCACAGAAAAGTACTGTATTGCTGCATTTCTCTTCCTTAAACTTCACTAAAGGAAAGTGCAGAATCACAAAAATTTCTGTGTAGGAAATGACCCCTGGAGAGCATTTTATCCTACCCTCTACTGAAAGCAGACAGCTCAGGATGTTCAGGGCCCTGTGAACTATTGCTCTTAATATGGGTACAGCTGCTAAGTGAGGTGTGAGTTATGTTAAAGAGCAAGGAAAGCACTGCTTTGCAGATGTACCATTGCTAGCATATGTATCCTAGTGAGCTATTAGAGACCAACTGCTATTAGAATGACCAAAAATTTCTTCACAGTTTGTCCTCTGCAGTTGTTTTCAGTCACAGTTGGACATAACCTGAATTTAAAGCTTTGATTTTCTGAAAAAAAATTATCTTAATGAGATATATTTCAGCAAAAATGTAGGTAGGTATGTAAATTTTATGCATTATCCCTGAGAGAAAATCCTTGCATTTTTTCATGTGCATACAAAGTGRGATTAATTTTTGACATACTTTTTCTAAGCATATTTATAAGATTTTTTTTTCTTTCACTCTACAAGTAATATAAGAAAATAAAATAATCTGAAAAAAAATTGGAAGACTAAGAAGAAAAGTAATAATTTTTATAGGTTGGAGTTTATGATGAGTGTTTTACAGGAAAGCTAYAGTAAAAGTTTGAAAATATAGCTGTGCTTGCAAAACACAAATGTTCACTATTTGATTGTTGAGCAGAAAGTTAATGCATGTTGTATTATAGTAAAATTCAAGCTACTTGTTCYTGGAGGGCAGAAAGCCAATGGAATAATCTTCATTTTAATGCAACTCCTATCAGAAGAGTAGTGTGTGCCTTTAAAGTCACAAAACTTAAAGATTTACAAACATTAAGTCTTTAAGTCATGTTGTTTTCATCTCAGTAGGTTAACAAAGTCATTTAAAACCAGTATTAGTTAAAACAGACTACAATATAKTAAGGATAATCTTTTTTAAGATCCAACTCTCAGCTGAAATGATGTGACATCAAAATCCTGAAACATGGCATGGCCTCATCCWAAAATGTCTATCAATTATATTGGTAAAAACATTGAAATAGGACAAGCTAATGCACGGCATGGAAAAAATTTCTTCTGAATTCAGTTGGAAAATGGTCATGATAATGCAGAAGCAGAAATTATATTTCTGTTACAACAAAAATTAACATAAAGTTAAGAAACTGTTTCGCTATGTATAGCAAAGTGAATATACAGAAYGAATACAGCCATCTAATTTTCAAAACAACTTTAACATTGCTTTCACTCATATGCAAAAAAAACCTGGGGTGAATTCTGATGGATTTTTCAACTCTGATTTGTTAGTAATAGTGGAGCAATTCCTAAAAATAATCATAACAGTTTTCTGTGAACTTTTCAGTTAAAAAATGTAATATGGAGTGCTAGAAAATTAAATTTCAGAAAAGTGTTCAGTTCAGCTCATAAAATGTCTTCTATCCTCTCTAGAAAAATGTTAAAGCCATCCAGTTGATGAGGATCTATAATCAAATGTGGAAGCACTTTGTATAAGGTTTCACAGATTRGGGCAGGGAAAATTAGGAAAAAAGAAAAGGAAAAAATATTAAGGAGTGATGCCTTTGAGTTTAGTCAGTCAAGAGAGAAACTCTTCAGGAGTTCAACCCGCTTTTGAAACTTTCACCTTTTCTGTTATTCCCARACTTTTCCCAGCAAATTAATTTGACAGTCAGGAATGAATTTTAATAACTCTGACTCCTCAACGTGAGAGTGAAATTACTCAGCTGGTTTTGAATTTTTGTAGTAAACCACCATAAACCCTTCTTAATTATCTGAGTAAGTTGGATTTATGTTTTCCATCATAGATGCAGCACAAAATTTCAGAAGTATTTCTGACCTCTAAAGTTTTTGAGCTTCTGAGAGCAGAAAATCTGTCTTAGAGCAACTGGAAGTTTAAACAGCTAGTGGTAATTTAATAATTTTCTTCATTATCAGACTCTCAATATGTGATGAGAAGCATGCTTTCCCTATTCATCCGTTTTCGAAAAGCGTATCTAATCATACAGCTATAATGCATATTTCAACTGCTTTAAAGWATCCTTGAAAATAAAASAAAAAAMCAGAAAACAGAAAAAARAAMCCACAAAAAWCCCACAACAAACCTCTAAATAAATGTGATCTTTTGTAAGATGGCAATGAAACACAAATTAAAAATGAGTCCTTGATGTGCTCCACAGATATGACCAGTATTACAGTATTAGAATTAATGTCACAGAACAGCTGTCAAACAAATGGCAGTTTTTGGCAGCCAGGAAGCTCTGAAAGCTGCTGATATGAGCAAGACTGAAGAAAAGGGCACAGAGAACACACGGTGGGCTTCGTGTTCAGTGTCCTTTAGTTTTATCCTGTCTGCCTAGCAAAATTCCTCACTTAGAAGATCACTGTCCTAAACCGTGTCCAAACAAAACTGTACATTTCAGTTCAGGAGTTCCTTTCTTTCAGAGGATGCATTCTTAGAGGAAGACACACAATCAGATCCACCTCAGTGCACTGGCCACAGTGGAGGGGCCTGTAACTCATGTCTATACAAAACTGGGATTATAGGGTCACATTCAGGTTACCTTTCATAGACACATGCCCTGGAGATTACCTTCAGCTTCCTTTACAGTCATCAGTCTCAAATATAAAAAATTCCTTAGACCATTTCTCTACACTTCTAGTAGTAAACCTTCCTTGAACATGCTGAAATATTAAGACATTTAGGGTTGGTTTTTTGTTGCTTTTAATTTGTTTTTGTTTGGCTGTTTTTGTTATTTATAAGCTGTAATTTCAGAAGCACGTTTCCTTCATTTTAGTCTCCAGACTACTCTWGTTTTTAGGAGTATGATTTCTGTAAAATGGTTGCTTAGTTTTCACAGCTTTTCACACTGACGATTATTTGATCACCCACCAACTCCTCTTATATACTCTCTCKATAAAGCACCTCTGTTGAAAATTGTTAGAAAGCTACTTAAGTGACTTTYCTGTTTCACTTCAGCTTTGTCTCTCCCTCCTTCCAACTCTCTCCACATGGCTCATCTACTTGTTCACCCTTGTCAAAGCCAGACTATGAGTACTTCTGGGTACATTTTGTATTGCATGTCTGTTTTCTAGCTATCACAATG
The DNA here is from genome assembly GCA_003546035.1 of Mixornis gularis. Classification (NCBI taxonomy): domain Eukaryota; kingdom Metazoa; phylum Chordata; class Aves; order Passeriformes; family Timaliidae; genus Mixornis; species Mixornis gularis. The sequence continues at coordinate 1,446,630 of QVAJ01000040.1, read as the reverse complement.
TGGCATTTTATCTTGATTTGATCTTCTATTGCAGTATAATGTTGAGGTGCGATGACAGAAGAATTCTGCAGTTGGTCTCCTATTCAAAAGAAGCCAAAATAATGTCTTCAGGGCTCTACGACAACTTGAAGAAAAATGCCCATCATATCCAGAGATTACAGCCTGCAGATGTCCAACCTGAATAGATGGAATCCAGCAATGCATTTTTTGAAGCAGAAGTTTAGGATAAAAAAAAAAGAAAAAAAMCAAAATCATTGGTATGGTGGCCTTTGTTAGTTGTTCCTTCACATGTATAGAGTTAAAACAGGTTATAAAGAATAATCTTTAATTAACAATATAAGACATTCTATATATGTGAAATAAAAGTACCAATAAGGAACTGTTTGAAGTTTGGCACAAAGTGTAGCCAGAGTTCTGCATTTTTTTCTTCAGTAAATCTATTTCCATCTATCTTTCTGCATTTGCTATCAGTAATTTTAACTCATTTAGGGCATAGTATAGAAACTTTTCCTTCAAATTTATTGCAAATACAAAATAAATTAACCACTGTAAAATCGTAAGAACACTACTGGGTAGGCTAAGCGGTAATGTGTTTCAAGCTGAGCAAGCAGATGGCACTATTTTCATTCTTACTCATTTATTTTAAAGTATTTTGTTCAATATTTATAAGGAAAAAAATTCTGAATTACTGAAGGTAAAACTATAGCAGTGAAATATTTTAGGAAGAGGTTTATAATTTTTCAGCAGCATTTTAATGCATATACAAAAAAAATCCRGTTTAAAGCCAACAGAAGTCCCTTATTATTTGAAAAATATCCTTTTGTAAAAGACAAAATTTTGGTCTCAAATTAAAACTTTGCTGCTAAATGAATTAAAATTCAGAATTCCACTTTCATATAGGTGAAACTCAAACAAAATTCAGTGTGAAAATCAGAGCTGCTGTATTGGGAGGTAATACTGCATAACATAAGAAATCTTCATTTATTCAGTATCTCTTGCCCTTATTGACATTTACTGATTACTACGTGTAAGAGTAGAATGTTCCCTACCTATTGAGCACTGAGTATCCCAACTGAAAAATGTGTCCCTTAAATTTTAACAAAATCTTTCCAGATAGAAGCATAATAAGAAAAGACAAGTAAACACAAAAAAACTGTATCATCTGCAAGCCCAGGTCATATTATACTCAATAATCAAAGACAGTCACCCAGTCCCACCACTAAGTGACAGAAAAAATCCTAAATCCACTGTAGTCCTCTAGTAACTTTTGTTTCTTTACTCACACTTTTCCAAGGTTAAATACTTTACTAACAAATCTTTGAATATGTAGAATGTCTCAAATCTTCATGTCTTGTGTGTGACACATCCCACAGACAGATTTCATTCATCTGCCTTACATTACCTGTCCCAACAAAAATACACAGAAAACCTTGTGTCCACTTTGATTGCTGTTTTTCAGCTTCATTTCAACAAAATCATCAAATTCCATGTTCAAGATGACTTGAGCAAGGTACTAACTACCAAGAAGTAATTATTTTTCACATATCAATATGTTCAGATTGAGATTTGTAGGACAGGTAACTTAGCAATATCCGTTTAAAACTATTGAATACATTCGTTGTGACTCTAAAGGAGAGCACATCTGGTCGTGCTGGTGTCCCAGTTTAATAGCAYACCTAGAAACACCAATTTAAAGAGGTTCAATACTGCTTCCAAGAAAATAGTAGATACCAATTCATTTTTGCAGTAATTATATAGCCACTGTAGATAATTATAAAGGTGGAAGAAAATGTATATTTCCACAATTAATTTCCAGGGCTGCTGAGGAGTATCTGGGAATGGATGAGACTTAATTCTGTAGTTAATGTGGCAGGGATGGTTCTCCTAGGTATCAATATCACCTGCATGTCTGGTCACGCTTGGCTGTATCGTGAAGACGGTAAGGCTCTTCTGGTTTTTACTTTCATGAAATAAATTTTATATATTCATCTTAGCGCACAATAAGTTTTTTTAATATTTTTTTTGAATCTATAAGCAGAACATTTGTAATTGGTTTATCATTTAAGTCAAGTTTTCATACATACACACACTCATATATATAAATATATTCATATAATCTTGATTTCTTACAGGTTTATTTTTGGTTAAAATTAATGACATAATAACGCCTACTACTATTTGTTGTTTTCTACAGTGATAGTCCTTAATTGTTAAAAAAACTCCTATATATTTTCTACTCATACTCACTTCAGAGATTTTGATACGCAAAACCTCATTTGGGTGTCAATTCCACTGCAACTGGTGTCCTTATTTCCAGAGAAAATCCATTTCAACTTTTTGCTTTATTCTGTCTAAATAGCATTAGACCCCAAACTGCATTATAAGCTGATGTTAAAACTGAAATCAGATTTATTTTGCATCAATACATTCCAGTTAAGAAACCTATTTTTCCTTTCTTCCTTTGATGTTTTTTTTTTCTCAGTGAAGCCTGTCTTTCAAGCAACTGAAAGAGATTCTGTATCTTGATACGTACCTCAACTAATCTTGTTAGCTATCAGAAGAGCCAGGRCCTGCTGCTCTTTGAAATTTTCTGCACAATTCCAATTATACAATTCCCTGAAATCACCATACATCCAGCATATCCTCTGGGCTCCTAGAGGTCAAAATATTACAGCTCTGCAATATTATCCAGTATTTTTACATGATCTATATGCAAGAACAGTTTCCTTGTTATATTTGCACTTCATATTGTCTTCTTTTCATAATTCATTAGAAAATTCCCTACATAATCATCGAGAAGTAACTTTTTCTACCTGGAAGCATTMATTTACTTTCAGAACTTTGCTTATACAACAGGCTAAGAATTAGTCTTTCCAACTTGTGGTTCATTAAGAAAACCACATCTGTGTGCACATGTATAGGTGTGTATATGGGTATACGCAATTTTTAATATGTTTGCTCACAGGTCATGGAATAGTTCTGAATCAAAAACTTCTGGTTCACTAGTACTGAAAAGGAAGCACGTAATTTTTTGACTATCACAAATTGCTAATAATGTCAACACATGTATAGAGTTAATTATAGGAAGCATACATTATCTATTTTTCTGTCACATATATCATTGGTTTTCCTAGTGCTACAAAACCAATAAAAATAGCAATTTACTTCTATATGTTAATAAAACATAATTATTTAATGCAAGAGATTAAATTTGCTTTCATCTTCAGACATACGGGCAGAAGTATCACTCTATCTCTTGAATTATTCTGGAATAAGGTTTAGTCATATGTTTCCTAATTCCCTTCCTAGTCAGCAAAGAGGACTAAACACCTTTAAAGGACCACTCACACTCTCTCATAGTAGTTACATATGACCCAGTTAGTGGATGAGGGAAAGCCTGTGAAAGTTGTCTACCTGCATTTTAGTAAAGCCTTTGACACTCTTTCCACAGCATTCTCCCRGAKTAAYTGGCTGTTCATGGCTTGGAKGGGTGCAYTGTTCAYTGATGGCTGGGATCAACGAGTGRTGATGAATGAAACTAAATCCMRCTGGCAGCCAGTCACAAGCCTAGCACCCCAGGCATCAGGACTGAGGCCATTTCTGTTTGATACCTTTATCARTGGTCTGGGTGAGAGGATTGAGAGCACCCTCAGTAAGTCCACTGACAACACTAAGTTGGAATGTYGATCTGCTGGAAGTGAGGAAGCCTCTGCAGAGGAATCTGGATGGGCTACATTGACAAGTTGGGGCCCTTTGGACAAGATCAGGGGCTGGGTCCGGCACTTGGGTCGCAGCAGCCCCATGCAGTGCCTACAGACTTAATGAAGAGTGCCTAGAAAAATATTTGTTCATTGGATATTTGGGTTATTATTAGATATTGGATATTGAATAAGTGGGAATGGTATTATTGGGGTGGAAAAGGAGGGAAGGTAGAGGTTTGTGATTTTGCTGTGGCACRAACTGTATTAAAGAATCAAGGCATTTTTCCTGCCCTGCTCCACAGGATATCAATGAAATAAATTTTCTACAGTCCTACACTCTGCTAGCACTTCTCTGAGGCAGGTCACTAGAGACTTTGCMATTGACAGAAGGAGTATTTGCCAGTTTCTTTCATTTTTTGAATCACAAGGGAGGTCATTATTCTAAATAATACAAATAATTATTTTTGTTGGGTTTTTAAAATATTTTGGAAATCTGCATTTCCTGAGGTTCAGAGGGGGTGGTGCGACAGTTTATTGTGTTTTGGTTTTCAGAGGGCAGGGGGGGGTTCCCTTTTGTTGTATATTTTTGTGACCCTTATTGTTCAAACAGAATGGCACAACAGGGTGTGCACTGTGGTATTCTAGTGACGTATTCTGGTGATTATTAGATAGAAAGAAGAGGAAAAAATGCTGGCAACCTCACAGACATTTCATTATTAGTTCATAATCATAATTCATTCCCTGGAGTATCTCATAATGTTCATGAGCTCTTTAAAAAAGACAAAGAATTAGAAGAAAAATACCTGTAAAAATGACAGTATTATTTTTTCAATTGGTCAAAATATCATTCTAGAAAAAATAATCACTGATACTTTCCAARTATTCATGATAATATTTTATGATTGCAGCAAATTTTTGCATATTGTAYGTAATAGTTGAATGTAATACCTGTCATTTTATAAAATGTGCAAATGAGACAATATATATTCACAGGAGATACAAACCAACGAGAGTCTCAACTTTTAGAAATAATTAATACTGAAATAAAGACCTATCTTATTACAAAAAGGGAATAGGATCTGTCTTCCTCAGGTTGCTACAATTTCTTCGAGAAACTTCTGWCCGGAGCTGATGTTTGATATTGGGACATCACATATGCCAAACTGAACAGTGTGCTCATTCCCAGAGAAAAAAACCTCTTTGTTCCAGGGCAACCAACATGATTGAACCAACACTGGCTGCCTCTACACTGTTGAATATACTGCTCCAAGAAGCCATCACTGGCTCTAGGCTTAGTGAAGTAATTCCTCTCACTCGTCAGTGTAAGGTATCCTGTTATACCCACTTTAGCRGGGCACCTACCTCTAGATTTTATAGCACTTGGTCTTAGGCTTTCTTTGGTATCYGAATCCTCAGACATTCTCCTATAATTTTCATTGCTGTGGTTTTTTGAGTTCTCAGTGGTTGAAAAAATGTGATGACTGAGCCACAGTTCATCTGTTGTTTCTTTTTTTAGAATGTGAAATGGCATTACATATTTCTTTCCAGTCAACAAAAATCAGGCTAAAGCTGACCCGCACAGGCTTGCTCCTTTGAAAAGGTTGCAAAAGCCATTATTATAAGATGTATTTTAATTAACACAGTGCAATTATAACATCCCTCATGCATATGTGTGCCTGTGTACAGAAGTTGAAAGGGCCTCTTATTWTGCCATTATCGGTATATACAAAATAAAACAGAAAAAATATCTCTCCAAGATTTTTTTYTCCTGTGAATTTTCTTCTTCGTTTTTCCTTTGAATGTTTACCCCAGTGTTTCAGAATTTTTGTTGACCATACATATAGTTTAGCTATTCTCAAAATATATATAATGAACAGAGTTAAAATGTATTATTTAAGTCACAGTGTTTATTCTCTTCTCTATGTTCAGAATAAGTTCAAGTAGCATGATGAATGTATGGATTTTGTGGYAACAAGAAATGTTCCATTTCCAACCTATCACTTGCATTTTTCATCTACTCAGAGGTGGAGGATTTTGAAGACAGATGTCACCTAGGGATCTTTGTTTCCTATTTTTAAAGCATCATAGGTTGCTCATATAAGCACAATGCTGGTTGTCTGTTTACAAAAGAATTTTTGACAAACTGATTTTTGTTATAACTAGCATTTTCAATGGACTGTTCTGTTTTTSTCAAGCCCAAGGTTATTTCTCTCTAAACTTTCTATTGGGATTTCTCCAGCACTACTACGTGTGTTCGTGTGTTCGTCCCACTTAAAGAGCAGCACGTCTGACCCCTTGGGTCATAACTTCAGCTTCCATGACACTGAAATGTTGCAACTCTTTTTCCCATCTCCATCCACAATGTTTTCAATTATGAATAAGGTAGATGAAGATATTGTAAGCCACATTTTTACACACTTACAGAATCACAGAATATGCTGAGTTGGAAGGGACCCACAAGGATCCTCRAAGTCCACCTCCTSRTACTSCACAGGACCATCCCCAAGAGTCATATCATGTGTCTGAAAGTCCAAATACTTCTTGAACTCTGTCAGGCTGGTGTTGTGACCACTTCCCTGGGGAGGCTGTTCCAGAACCCAACCACCCTCTGAGTGAAGAACCTTTTCCTGATATCCAACCTAAACCTCCCCC